>QNGE01001448.1:0-46035 GCA_008508345.1 Paragonimus westermani | reverse complement strand
CGAGGAATGGCAAGCGAAAAACCCTCCGATAGAAGGCACCGGTCACGCACGTAAACCGGTTAGAAGTGCACACGACGTGTGAACGGAAACCGGGGGGTGCTGCGGGTTGGAATTGCGACTTATAAACGAGAGAGCGCGCGTTGCATGTGGCTAGCGATTTGGACAATAAAGATTGTCCTTTGTTGGGCGCCTTCTCGCTACAATTTGAAAGACAGCATACACCTAAATTAGACTCCCTTTTGTCATCATGCATGGCGAATTCAGAGTTATACATTCAGCGAAACGGTCATACGTAATTCGACGGTGTCACCATGGGCTGTTCACTTGGTCTGTTGTTAGCCGATATTTTCGTTGCTGACCTTGAGCGGAACGCAGAAGCCGTCGTTAGGTAAATATATTTCCCCTCACCTTATGCCGAGGATATTCAACTACTCACCAACATCAATAGGAGTGTAATGGGTTAACTTGGTCTAATGAACGGGCTGGGTTCCGAAGTTAGCCTCACCGTTGAGCACGAAAATGGTGACGTCCTGGTCTTTAAATGTAATAATGGATCCGTACTGCGGTTCGCATACCGGAAACACCCGGACATGGCAGTGCTTAAACTGTCAGTTTTATGCTGATCCATTACAGCCGTGATCTAATTGAAATCGTTCAGTCTAACGAGATGAGTCTGATCAGGGAAAAAGTTGCCAAAGTGGTCTTTGAAAGCCACGTTCACAGAGTGACTATCTATTAGGGTATTTTGTGGAATTAAGCAAACAAAAGCCAGCTGCCGTGATGACTTCAAAATTTCTCGAAATGAACCGTTAACTTTGTCTGTGCCTAGGAATCGATCACAAATGGTGAGATTTCGAATGTTGACCGTTGCCGAAGGCATCAGCATTCGATTGCGCAATCCCGACCTCTGCCCTCAGAAGAAGTTCGTGCGGGCACTTAACCTCCCCTGGCCCACAATCAATCAAGCCCGTGATTTCGAACAGTGACCACGTGACTGATAACAAACACGTCGCCCTTAACCTATATTGACCGTTTTTCTGACTCACACTGGTCACTGTTTTCATATTTATTGCGTTGTAATTAGCCTGATGATCAAACACAGAAAACAAGTCTTGTTTGCCACTCTGTCATTCTCATGACTTCACTGGGTTTTTCGACCGGACTTTGTCTTTCTCATCAGTCGGTTGCATAAAACATTCAGTTATATAGGTTAATGGCGTAGCGTCAAAACTATGAAATGAACGAACTTCACTTAGTTGCAATCAAGTTTCACTGCCACGGCAACGAAATTGATTGCGTCAGTACGTTTTGCCAACAAAGGGCCGGTGCGTGACGCTTGATCAACATTACCTCGGAGAACGCCAACAATCTAGGGTCGCGACTGCGCAATAGGACCGTGGAAGAAGTATCGGGGTCAACCACATGACCAGTTACGATTAGGTGTTTGGCGATCGAAGACGCCGGATTTCTGTTCGAGTTTTGGTATGCTGACCCGCCTTGAAACATTTTTTGCACTAGCCACTTAAGAATGTGTTCCGCCTTCACCTGTCGTAAATTTCTGTCCGTTCTGCCGATGTATGAATCACCGCAACTGCAGGTGAACTGGTAGATAACATGAGAGACAGAGTTTTCCGAAGAAGAACGAACGGGGTAGTGGAGGCTCATCATACGGGTGGAGAGTAACAAGCGCGATTCCGCCGCAGGATATGTGCGATCAATGACAGATTTAAACTTTCGACTTACATCGGTAACTTTGTGGTCACCTGTGCTTTTTCAGCACTAAATGTGGTTGGGAGGCAGTCACTCGTTCCTTGAAATAAATTTCAATAACCGACTGATGAGAATGAACGAAATGCTTGCATCTCGCATTGTGTCTTCTTGCTGTCCTGATGAACTGGATAAAGGGAACTCAGCGTTTCGAACATCGTCTGTCTTACTTAATTACATCACTTCTGTGTTCAGAACCCATCTCAGAGAGCTGTGGAATGCCATTTCCCCGCACCCCGCTTCGTCATACTGTTTGCAATTCTTAGTGAACTCATTCCTAACGCTCAGGACGAATATCGTGCAACTCTTCCTGCGAGTGTCTAGTAGTTTGCTTAAGCAGACCGGGGTGGTAATTACGCAATCGGGCCCACGAACATATTACAGTTTGGGTCCTTTGATAAGATGACGTGTACCATGACGTTCCGATCTGGTCAGAACGTGACGGGTCACAATGACTCAACGGTTTTTGACATGTTGACCTCAGTTAAGCCTGAGGGAGATTTTCGGATTGGTCAGTCAATCCATACCAAAGACTTCGCCTGTCTGCAGAGGTTGTGGCAATCAACAAGTGAGAACCACGCTCACAGAAGGGCTTTTCATTAATGCCAGATTGCTCAAATGAATAATACGTATTGGTACGTGTGGTGGGTTTTTGCGTTTGTTGTTTAGCTTCACGACGTCCGTTTATGTTGGCGGTATAAACCAACACACCACAGTATGCACCTGATGTGGTACAGCTAAATGTGATCGAGAGCTGCATTATGTAATTTCTAATTCTGACAAGTAAGAGCCGGTTTACCCTTGTGTTCATCATCTGGGATGACATAATTGGCCATTTGAAAACCACAGCTCAACCTGGTAACGGTAACGGGGTAACAGAATTCCGGTACTTATTCGCCAATAGAAACATATCCCAAAAAATATATGGGCTGAAACCTATCACAAGGAGAATTCTCTAAAGACAAAGACGGATCATCAAATCTAGGTGGTCTGGCTTCCTTACCTCACAGCCCACAACATCACTGATTGGTCGTCGTTGAAGAATTCTGTAATGCTGTCAACATCCGTGTATTAAGAAAGTGCCTCCGACCTACCAAGAAACCGATATGTCTAAGATTTGGAACCAGATGTGCGATTGCGGTGAAATTTTCACCGTAAGATAGATACCATCTAAAACAGACTGAATTTACATTCGTTGTCCAAGCCATACGATGCAGTCGTACTATGGTTGTTATCGGTTGCTTTCAATGCAGTTTTGTTCAGAAGCTGAATACGAATCCTAAGCTTCTCATCAAAAACGCTGCAAAACACTCAGTGACCACGAATGACATAACAGCGATCATTATTTCTGGTAGATTTACCGGTAGAGTAATGCAGGCAGTCATCACTTTGGGTAAACAAAGCTAGTATGCATTATTCTAGATCGCTATTGTCTTTCAGGCACATAGAGAACGATTTGGCTGAACTTACCCAACTATGTGTCACAGGTCAAAAGCAGAGTAGAGAACCTTTTGCATCGTAAATGACCGAATGCAGACTCGGTATTCTTGTCGTCACAAAAACTGCGTCACAGAATAAAGTGGACTACTAGAAATACTTTATAATCGTTCTGTTTACAAACATCTGAGAACGGCTCAAAATCAACCGTATTTTCAAAGATGGGTGTAGAGATGACCAAACTAAGGATCCGTAGAGTTGCTTCCAGTGTTGTGTAGGATGGTGGATGGTGTACGATCTTCCACGAAGAGGTTGAGCAACGCGTAGCGATAAACCAATGATCCCAACTATTCAAAACAAGATCGGATTGTGATGCCACGGTACTACTGAACAAACCATCAAAGTGATTAGTTGGACAACCTCAACAGTTTCGATCGACAGATCGTTTCCAGGGGATGGGGTACAATTTGCTGTTGAACGGGCTAAATGTGAACTATAATAACATATCAAGGCATTCATACCCAAAAGAGCTCTTCCAAGCAGTCAGCGGGTTCAAAACAATGGGGATGAGCCGAGCTCCAAAAAAGGGGGTGCACGCACCACTCAAGTAAAGTACAATGACCGACAACTGGCTATTCGCACAACCATCAAATTGACGTGACAAAACAAAATCGACTAGGTTACGGTCCGATTAACATCCAGAAACAGGGGACGTTGAATGCAGGGAGGTGAATATTTAGGGGAATTGGGTTAGGTCGGATTTTCATATGATTGTAGTCCAGAAAGTTGATAAAGATAGGCTCCTAGATAGCTGTTTCCCTGCCAAGGTTGAAGACTTCGAACATATCACCAAGGGGCAGGACGGCTTTCATGAGAAGTATTCATAACTCACGAACCTGCGGACCGTCTTTTAAGTTCATGGCAGGAGTGACCAACGTGTTCACTCAAGTGGTTTATGGGTTAGTTACATGAAATTAGGTTTAACGCCAAGCCGAACAGACAGTTGACAGATTGGTTCCATGCCAACACTGGAGTTTCACAAAGAATTATACTGCTCGTATTTTGGCCGTAAACTGTCCAAGCATAGTCAACTCATCGATTTCGTTTTAGCAAGACTCCCGCGAGTTTTAGAGTGTCTGGAAGATTTGAGTTGTTTCAATCAGTGTTTCATGGGGAAAAACTTTCTGTTCACTGTTATCAAACCAAAATAATGCAGATTTTTCATCTTGACTGTACTGACCCCTGCTGATAGGCTCGTATCGCTATGTGGGCAGAACTTAAGGACCCCAGTGACAGACAGATTAATTCTGTCTTCAAATGGCAAAACGGTGACAAAATAAAGCACGGAGGACCTTGAGCCTATCAGGAAGAATTCGTGAGTACTTCCACCCTAAAGTCTTTTACGCTGTTATTGTCATATTCTCAATTAGAGACTTTGAATTAATCTAAAAATTGTGGTTGATTTGAAACGATAATCCGCCAGCCTCTTCGGATGAACATAAAGTTCTGTCACCTGTATCGTAGAACAGATCTGACATCCAGTGAAGGTGCTTAGGGATAGACAACCATAAATATGAAGTTGAACAGAAATCTCATATCCACGGAGAGTGGCGGAACTAACTCAGTTCCCACTTGATTACAGACTCCAGAGAAAACCTACGTCTCACCTACCATAGACCATGCAGCGCAAATCGTCCACGGGTATAATTATTAAACGGAAACGTACTTCTGAAGGCTCACTCACCGAAGCTGGCTTGCGAAATGTACAGGTAACTTAGCGGATAGCAAGGCTTCACAACCAGGGTCTGTTCATCCTGAAAGACGAAGTCCAATGGCCACGGCTGAATCAGTCATCAGTTTCAAACTTCCACTCAAATGGCACATAATTGAGACATAGCCTACATGATAATTCTCACGGTCACCCTTTCAGGCCTTCCAGGTCATTAAAGGTAAATGTACGAGGAACATTTGTGGTATAAGATTACAATGTTTGTTACTGATATGGCTGCATGTCAGCGGCTTCTTTGAAGTTTCATTTGGTATGTCTCTAGCAAATCTGCACGCTTATAAACCATCTAAAACAAGTTCTCCCGATCATCAGAGAGGCTAGAATGCACATAAAACATCTTCCTCTCTCCTGTAACAACCTTTGGACGTAAGATTTGGCGAAGGAACGTTTGAAGGACAGTTTCAAGTTCAGATATGTTTGTTAGGACTCATCGCCTCAAACAGAAAATCGGTGCAACACAAGTACGCAAAACAACCTCAAACAATCTCTGTGAAAGCTGTAAGCAGCGTTCTGAAGACCGAATGTTAATCATCTCATGGAGAGCTATAATGAGAACTGTATAGTAAATGCCTTAATGTATATAAGCCGAAGAGACTAATTGACTGAATAAGGTCAACCGAAACTCACTATCGACGGAAGACATCCTGCTGTACGAACGAGGCATTCAATGAGAACTAGTCATAGTTATAGAACATCAGCTTTCCAAATGATCGTGCTTGTTTAGAGAGAAGTGAGATGCTGTCCAATCTGATTATTTCGCATACACTGCCTCTCTGAAACTGAACAGCACTTGTCAGTTTGGGGGGATCGTTCAAGGTCTAAGTGTTTTGCTGATGTTCTCTTGAAAAAAGAAGGGGCAAAACTATCAACAAAAGCATGAACTACCTCAGTGACTGTTTTGGACTAAGATTTTACAGAGAAGTAGATAAAATTTCCCAACGATCTCTATGAGTCAATACATTCTTCTATGATGTAATTTTCTTCTTGTGAAAACAGTTCATTTTGTCAAATTTACTAATCACTAGTTCGATTAGCATGAAAATGTTTAATTCACGGTCTTTTAGCAAAGCGCAAGCTATTCATGATTATTTTGAAATTGACAATGAATTTTACTTAAATTAATTATGTTGTCAGTCACTAAGTTTGGGTTTTCATTTACTAAACAACTATTAAAACTTTTTCACCTCACCAGAATAATTTGTCCTATCACAAAACCTAAATGTTCGTTTTAGGCGATTGAAGATTTGCTTGTTTCAGTGCCTGAAGGGCTCTTCAAACCGGTTTTTTCAGTTTCTTATTTAATAGACAGTTTTAGAAGAATGATCGCTCTCTCTCTCACTATTTGTACTGGTTAAAATTAGATTAACTGGTTTATTTTTTCAGTTGCATTTCGATTTGTTGTTGTTCTCTAATTCTGTTCAAGATAGAAGCAAAATCCTTGTTGTTGATTTTCAGAGGAATGTAACACAAAACGGTATAGCGGTTTCACTCATCAGTTGTCCAATTTAGTTGCTGACTGAATGCATACATGGTTACTATCCATATGTAACAACTTATATTTTACTCAGAAAGAAAGGTTTGAAGTTTTATGATGCCAACCCTTTGAAATTCGTGCACCTCTCTTTAGCTGGTTTCGTTCTTGTTCGGCACCATGAGGTAGAGACTATTAGTCCACTCAATGATGTGTATCATTCACTAGTGAAACTGCACATACTGATATGCATGAACGTATAATTTATACATTATGTCAGACTGTTCTGGACAACTTTGGTGGAGTGAACAAATAAAAAACTGTCTTGTTAACGCTTTACAACCCCGAGCTCACATTCGAAATTTAGTTAGCAGAACAAACGCCTTATGTATACATGCACCTTTTATCGTTGAGTTGAACGTAGCCAAAGCCTACACATTTTTATATTGTGTTCTTTACATCCTAAATGTTCTCACCCTGAAGAACTGAGGTTTTATTCTCCTGGTTCGCTGCTGTTCTTTTTTCCATCTCTACCATACAAAATGTGCACGCTAGGTGTGCAATTAAAAAAATTTCCTGTCTGATAAGCTACACAAACCTACATATACTGATATATTCTGAGAAATTTCAAAGCTAAAGCATAGATGCGTGTGCACAGCTTCGGAATCAAGCTGTAAGCTCCCTGAAGACGTTAACATAGTGGACACAAATGAGTGTGCTCTTGGGTGAGTTCACTTCATTGTGATATCTCCTGTTTCAGAATAACAGTGTTGATAAGCATCCAACTCTTGATATCCTCATAATACATGCTCACTCAGCACAATTTGAATCGTACGCAATATTAAGTGCAAAATCAGCTGAGATTACTAACGGATTTCGAGCTAACCAGAATGTTTATATAGCTGCCAAATTTCTTGACATTCGTGAGGCACAGACTACTCGGTAGCAACAGATTCACTTTGCCTTGAAGAAAGATCGAAGTAATTATTTCATGGCGTGAACAAAAGTATGATTCCGAGTAGGTCGAAAAATTGAACGCATTGACATTGATAAGAGGTTGCTCAACGATAAAGGGACTAACAGCAGGAGTAGTATACGTTTGTGTATTATCTACTGTTAACTCATGGGACGCAATTTCCTGGCTATGGGATCATCTGTTGAAAATCCACATCGTGGTGTACATTTAGGATAAGTTTGAGCACAGTATGCCTATTGTTAACTTCAGTAGACCTAATCACCCCACCCGCAAAAGGCTTGAAACCAGAGGTCACATGGTTAAAAGGCTTTGGATCGTAACGAAGAGTTCCGATTCGACTGATCGTCTCAGCTTAGTACGCATGAATTTAGCACATTTTTAGATGTACCTCAAAAACAAAGTTTTACAAAACGTTAAAAATAGTTTAATTTCGATCACACCTGATTTGGGCCATGACAACCTGAGATTAGGCTTGGTGCTTTCTGGTAAACGAGACGTTTTTTGCAAATAAATAGCATGAGATTATCATATATTATTTCTTGGTGGTCCACTCACGAGAAAGCTACACTATCGGTTTCGTGCTTGTTCAGACTAATCAGCTAGAGCGAGTTTGAACTAGGATCAAATTGGTAACCCACTGAGTCACCGAAGAAAGCTTTTAGTCACGTAACTGCTGATCTTACTGGTATAGTTTATTGATCAATAACTGTTGCTGTCACTTCAATTTGTAATGTCTTTACATTTTCTTGTTTTTTTCGCATTTGTAACCAGTGCGGACTGGCAATTCGAGGTTGAATTGTGTATTTGTACAGGTGTGTGAATAAGTCACTCGACAAGATAGTTTTTTGGACCACAATTGAGATTTGCGGTGTAGAATGACATAATGCATTGTTTTCCAGCCTGGTCACAAATGTTATCAAATGTCTCGTTATTGATAAAAGCCCAAATAATCCTCGAGATAGATCAGCAGCATTTCAAACGTGTGCATTGGTCAATTTCATACAGATGAATAAAACAACAATTGCGTACTACGGAACGCTGGGAAGAATATCAAAAACGTTGTAACAAACTGAACTGGCATACTTGGACATTCAAAGTGTAGATGAATTTGCTCCAACTTTCCCAACTCTAGCTACTTCCGTTGCATACTTCGATTATCGTAGACGTGGGAGAAATTTGGAAAACAGAAGTATGAAACATAGTTTAACAGCATTTTTCACTTTGATAAATGGAATTTATGATGATGTAGCGCCCATCAAACGTATAACAATACAAATATTGATACCTGATCCGACAGAAGCTTCCTAATTATGAGATCAGCTGTCTCGGTTTTGGGGAACTTTCTGTTCATAAAATTTTAAAGAGTACAGATATAATTCGGGTCAGCATCCAGAAAAGTTTAATTATAATGCTGTTACAGTTTGCTTGGTATAATCTATTTGATGTTCCGATTTCGTTGGCTGTCTTAGTTCTGTAAATACCGAGGTGCTTGCAACACTCGGGCTTGTGCTATTCACACTTGGGGCTTGTTGTGTGTCTTCGCCATAACTTTGCAGATAAAAATCGGAACTTCTTGGAGTTTCTATTGAACAGACGGAATTTGTTGTGGAAAACGGTGCTGCGTATTGGTTGGACAGTATTTGCGAAGAAGACGATGCACCAGTATACTGGTAGACCAAGGGACGGTGTGGAGGAATGTAGTCATCCTCATCTGCAGATGTTGTAGCTTCATCACAGTAGGTTGGAGTGAGCAACACTCGCTTGGATATGGGGTCCAAGATCAGAGGAGTAGGTGCATAACATTCTTTTGGGAAGTTTGATAGTCTTTTTTGATCTAAAATCGGTTTGGTGGTCTGCATTGATAATTTAGGGTTGCTAATCAGATCCATTTTGTCCTTGTCAAATGACTCCCCTTTGTGATGCCGTGTAGCAAGAGGATTTTCAATCACATTTGGGTGTGTTTGTGACAGACCGTCCATTCCATTAAATGAAACTGAAGCAAGAAAGTGGTGAAAAGAAATCAATGACAGAAAATTTAGTTTTGATTGTCATTGTACCTATCGCTGAATCTTTCAGTCCACTGTTCTCCATATTATGCTAATTCTTATATTCAGCTTTATATCGATCTATCCATAAAACTGTTTGCGAGTTTTACCTCACTTTTCGATCGTTCACCTGTTTGCTTCTTAGAAGTACATGCAATAAACACTATAACACAAAAATGCTGAATCAATGTTGTTTTTCGTGATTTCTTTAAGATGTGATCTGGTCTATTGATAATTCGTATACCATAAATCGTTCATGATCATTTTATTTAAAAATACTGCGTAAGCTTAACTTGATTATTTCGATTGCTTGCATGCCAAAACTAACCGTGACAAAATTGTGTGGATATTCTACTTATGTCGCGAGTCTGAATAGAGTTTGTGTGATATGGTCTAACGGTTTTGTTTCCACACCTCTGTCAACCTTGTTTAGAAAGGGGCAACACAGGCAGCTGAGCTTATGCCACTCTAGTCTTCCTTCAGAGCATCTTTACTGCAGCAGATGTAACGCGTGTGTGGTGTGGTTTTTGGACCAGCATCTCTCAGTTATTCCCAATTGGGACGAGACCTTGATTGCAAGGTCGCCAATTCGGTGTTCGCGCCTTCTTTCCAGTCTAACGTAGCCAGACCAACAAAATCAGCTTTATTGCCTATCCCCTGTACCATCGGATCGGTTTGTCGTCAGCTCGCTGAAAACAGCAACAAGTTAACACTTCTGGGAGTCACGCCCCTAGTAACTTCGATGTTTCTGTCCATTTAAGAAAATTTTCGATTCACTAAGGACAGTTGTTCACCACTAATGCATCAGAAAACAAGTGGCTTCTACTCCAGTTCAAGCGCCGCCAGGTATATTGATGGATAGACAAATTTATTGTCCCGATCTATCTGTGATACAACAAAGACGTTTTTGTAATGGTTGCTTCAGGAGTTTTACAAGTCAAATACTTATTCTAAGTTTCCATGCTGGTAGCAGTGATGAATCCCGACTGAATGACCAGGTGGATATCTTAGTTTGACAATGTAGTTTGCCATTCCCGTTTGTTAGTATTGTCTACTTGCTACAGCCTATATCAGGTAGTGATGTCCAGAAGTGATCCTGGAGTAAGCGCTGATTCATCTGTGTAGACGGAAAAACATTTTTCTCTCTCAGCTGCCTTGTGTTATGCTGATAAGCTTGATAACGCGTGATTGAACTGTGACACATACCATCACTTATTACGTTGGCACCATTTACCGGTTGGCACGCTCAATAGCAACATAACTTTTATAATTAACCTAGGTTTGGTTTGAATGACAACACTTATTGCTTATATAGAGCGCATAAACACGGAACATGGGCTTAGCTTATCTATACGTTTATCATGCACAGTTTTGACGTCTTTAGGAACAGATCGAACGCAAGCAGCTCCTAACAGAAACCGGTCATTTAGACAGTAATGTGAATGATATAGGAACCGATCAGAACTGGCTATAAACTACAGGTCATGCACTTTCGTCTCACTGTGCAAAGTACATCTTATCCGAACTTGGAATCCGTGCGACGTTCGTTATATTACCACTTTCATCCAACTCTTAATTAAATGGACCGGTTAGAAAACTCAAACACAGTCACTTCTCCGACCGAGACCTTTAGATTGATTGTGTTAACATGATAGCACGTCATTATACATCCTGTTCCAGTACCGGGAAACAAAATATAGATGTTAACCTACACTTCTAAAGCTATCAGTGTGCGTCTGTTAGAAGTTCATTCTTTCATGTTAACACTTCCTCCTCACGGCTCCTCTGCTTTAACACCTGTTTTATATCATCAACTAATACTAACAAGTGTTCGGTTCTTTCTGATAAATATTTATGGTCCAACTTTGATACCGCTTGTGATTTCAGATTTTTTGTGTGGATAAATCGCATACAGTTTCCGAACAAGTGGGCAAGCTGATTAACAGGTGGAGTTTGAAGAGAAAGTTCAACTTACAAAGTTGTTATGTCTTTCAGAAACCACCATTGTACTGAAGTTTTGGTCTCTGTCTGCTAAGCAAACTTGCACGTGTACCATAACATATACCTGGAGATTTAGCGTTGACTCAGATCGTTTGAAAGCCGAAACTGAGTCGAATGTAGATTGTGGTCACAAAGTCAGTTTGAATAAATCACATGAAACAGAATTACTTACATGATGTTAGACATAAAACCAGCCGATCATTCGTTGTGACTTCTTGTATTATTTAAACTATGTTCAATTCACTTCGTTTCATCACGTACTTATTGTGGTATCCAAGTGGTGTACATTGCGCCAGGGCTGACGAAAAATATATGAACATTACTACTCAGTAGTTTGGCAGGTATAATGATTTTGATGAGGGTCAATTGTGAAGATTAAGGGTTTCGGCTGCATTCGAACCAGCGAATGAAACAGCATGCTCAACCGTAGCAAGGGTTAGTGATACAACTTCTATGTTCAAGAATGGCATCGGCCGATACCAGCGTGCACCGTTTGAGAAATTTTACCAGGGGCAGTCGAGCCCATGGATCATTCAGTTGATTCCCTGTGGAACAGTAAGAAGCGTGAGTTTCAAATTTCAGATGTCGAACTTCCGAGTATCTGGCTTGGCTGTTTAGCTCAGCCGGTAGAGCGCTTGCCGCGTTTGGGCATGCTGTTTTCGTCGCTCATTCGAATCCAGCCGGAGTCCCCAGTTTCCACAATTCGGTCTCATCTGAATACGTGAAAATGTTTTTTACTGCATACAATAGGTACACCTATAGGGACGTCGCCAGTAATGTTTGCATTGTTCGTGTTATCGGTGTACAAATCTGGGCTACCATCGAAATGATACGTTTGTAACATATAACAGAAAACGTCAGATATCATGAACAGTGTAGTACGGTGGACCTCCTAAATAAGTCCACAATATTTGGTGCAGACTAACCAACTAACACAGGGCCCTCACTCTTTATCAACAATACAGTAGTTTCTTTCCTGAACGGCTGGTTCATTAAACAAACGTTGGTTAACTCGATTCCCGCTTTTCATTGTCTGATAACAGGTGGCTGCGCAACTTATCCGAAATCACTATAAGAACCATGTTGTCGTTTCGTTAAAATTTTGGTCACGTCTGTGTGTGCCTGCATCGAAAGTACACACGTAACTGCAACGTTCCTGAAATCTGCTGTAGAACCTTCTTTACTGGCATGCAGATTGATAAATTAACCAGCTTAGTGACAAAATTTTGAAATCAGCGAAAAGTTGTTCATAACTTTTATTATGACAATAGTTTAATCAAGCAGTGCTTCAACACTAGGTAGTTGTCTGGATTTCTGGGTTACCAGATCAACTCAGTTTTGTCTGATTGACTCAGTAGTGTCGTTATGATGCTTATCTCGTTTTACACTCTTTTCAGCGCGTTCTAACCTGCTTCAGTTTAGTGAAAAGTGATTATAGTGTTATTATTGCACAATTCATCGCTATGACCGAAACAGCAGTGAACAAAGCAATTTCCATTGTGTACTCACTTATTTTGTGAACAAAATTTTTTGACACCTCTACGCTGGCGTTTGACAAACTCATATTCCGTTCTATCTGCTCGTCCATGCCAGTGCTGCTGGTCAGCGTCGCGGCATTGGAGATTCGGAGCTGAAATTGTGCATTGATTTTGCTCAGCTCGCTGTTTTCTGGCGTCATACTGAGTTGATTTTGTTGCGGTAGCAATGATTGTTGGTTTTGTTGCAGTTGTTTTTGTTGCTGCTGTTGATGTTGTGTGAATTCACGTAACTTTTGTTTGGCACTCGGATTGTTCATTGTCAAACGACGAACGTTCTTCTCCGGGTGTAAGTAGATTATGTACAGTTTAGGAATGAACAGGCAACAAAGAATCACGCTTGCACTCAGATTGATTGAAATGCACAGGGTGGTTATTTGAATCTGCGCAGTGAAACCAGTGGAAACGGCGGGAGAAGTGGGGAGTGAAAATCAGCCGGAGATCGCGTTAAATTGTCATATTGATTTTCAAGGTGATGTCTGAATGGAATCTGTTCTTCAAAAAAGCTTCTAATAGGGCGTTTCCCCTTTAAAACCCAGCCAGTTAGTTACTGAGCATTTACAGAAACGAAAGCATAAAGATGATATTTTTCCGTAGTGTTGATAGACCAGAGTACACTGTGGAAAAGACTATGAAAAACTGGAAATCTTGCACATATTTTTGAATAAAGATACGCTAGTAAAGACAAGAATGTAACGTTCCGTAGGGTTGTTTTTTCAATATGATATTGATCCTTCATCAACTAGACTAGTCAACCTAAAAGTTCACGCTTGTTTTGACGTCAAATCTAAAAAGCCCACGTTCACGCCAAACTTCTGCGACCTTACATCAGGTGCGTACAATTATGTGCAGGGCATTAACGGACATTAGCCCATCGCTCTGAGTGAAATACATTATTTAGGAGCATTCTGTTTAACCATGAACGAGTTATGCGGTTGGAACTCCCCGGCATAGTCATCAGAAGAATGCTGTAGCGAACAAGCTCGTTTTCGGCTATTTGTCATTATACCAATTGCGTAACAATTTATATGGAACAGAGTTGTCAGGTCAATGCGAACAAAAACAAACAGCAAGTTCACGTGAGGTCAGACACGTCACATGCAGACACGGCGACAACGTTTTGATACGATTGTCACATTTATGGCGTAGATGGAACGATGGCGATTTGATCGGTCTTGGTGTGAGTGGTTGGCCAGATCTAAAACAGCTGTTGTACTTTTCTACTCATAACGTACAGTTAAGATTTGATGGAGAACTTTATCGACAAGTGAATGGTGTGACAATGGAATCCCCGTTGAGGCCGTTGTTTGCGGACACATCCATGGTGAAGCTTGAGAATGACCAGTTAGAAGAAACCATTCGTGGATTCCATGTTTATAAGCGATATGTGAGTGATATCATGCGTAGGGTTAGCGAAAATGCTAACCCAACGGGTATGGCAGGCATGTTCAAATAGGCCCACACAAAATTAACGTTTAAACTAGAAGCTGAACTTAACGATCAACTAGCTTTAATGAGCGTACTCATCCAGCTACGTCCTGATGGATCGGTTCGACATAAAACCTGTAGGAGAGAGACCGCGAATGGGTATTTTATTCATTTCAACAGCTTTGTCCCTCTAAGGCAACAGAGAAACTTCATAATCTGTTCGAGTAATAGATCCATGAGAATATGTACATGGGATAGAGTCTCCAATAAACTAACTTTCTGCGCATATCATTCTTACCAGATGGCTATTCATAATGTTTTGTAAACAAGATTGTGCTATTTCACGAGAAACAAGATAAGATGACCGTAGCGGAAAAGAAGACAGCATTCATTACACTACCGTTCAAAGGGGATACACCTGCTGAAACACTCACTCCAGCCCTGTGTTTATGGTCAATGTATAAAGTGCCCGTTTCTGCGGCTTTCTTTTGTGTATACTCAATTACTTCTTCCTCTGGAACTAGTTACGTGGGTCGCGCGACCAGGTGCTTATCTAAACGTATCCGTGAACATCGTCCAGCCTGGACCAATAGTGGAGTCACCAATTGTTGCGCACCTCGTTGATACACATCATACTCTCAACTTGGCCTCTTCTTTTTGTCCGATATACTAAGTCAATGATATTCACTCAAAAACTGTCAAATGCCGAATTTTGGTCACGGTTGAAGCGCTCTGTTCAGACATTAAAGTTGCCATGGCCAACCACTCACACCAAGACCGATCAAAACGCCATCGTTCCATCTACGTCATAAATGTGACATAATCGTATCAAAACGTTGTCGCCGTGTCTGCGTGTGACGTGTCTGACCTCATGTGAACTTGCTGTTTGTTTTTGTTCGCATTGACCTGACAACTCTGTTCCATATAAATTGTTATGTAATTGGTATGATGCCAAATAGCCGAAAACGAGCTTGTTGGCCACACCATTTTTGATAATCAAGTCTTTCAACGAACCAGGAAGTGATAGAGTTCGCAAGAATTTTGGACAGCACAACCGTGATACGGTTGAAAGATGATTTCAAGGTAATTCTTGAGATGTGCAAGCCGGCAAAATTATAGAACTTCGTCAGGTGACTAGAGTTAGTTGGTACGGCGATGTTCACCAGTTTTATGTTACTTGATCCTAAATCCGTCGCAACCGTTGAACCGAAAAACTAAATAGTGTAATGACAATCAAACGGTAGTCGTGATTGGTACCGATTGAAGTGGTACCCTAGAGCAATGCTGTTGTTGCGAGACAGCTACGTTTGGATACGCTTAAGGAGAGTGTATCCACTACGCATGCCTCCTGTTTTGAGTGAGACATTCTTGTCACAGACATCTGGAGACCTATGTGATTTGTTTTCTTTCAGTAGCACTGGAAAAGCTTCCCTTTGAGGTTTGGTCACTTTGTAATTCCCATTGACCGGGTGTTTCTGCCTTTTCCATTTCATACAGGAGCTTCCATAAGGTTTTTGCGAGACTCCAGGCTCTACTCTTAACTTCACACGGGTTCCTTTGGATAATTTCCGTAACATTTTTCAGAGGATCGTCTGCACAATTTGGAGGTCGTTCAGGACGTGGAATGTTTTCAATTTAAGTGTGTAAAATTTGGAATTTCTCTAGCAGTTTTGTTTTCATCCCGCTCAACGGGTCTGCTCCACAGTTGCAAAAATGCGTCTGAGCCCGAAGAAAAAGTCCCAAACCTTCCCAGTTCAAACATCACATTTTCCGTATCATTTCACCGTAAGTGAAGTACATGTGAAAGCCCCAACAAACTAGTCATCTCAAGATTCAAAATAATCATTTTTCCGTGGTGAGCGGATTGAGAAATGTAACGTGTCTAGCTTACTGTTTGCATTAATTCATGTTGAAGCATCAACAGCGGACACCACAAAAACTGCACAAACTGTTAAATGACATGGTTTAAACCGCAAGCTTTTGCACAGATAGTTACTGATGTGCTTTTGTTCCACTGAAAACTAGTGCTGAAAACTAGCATTAGTTAAGGAAACAAGCACTGTTAGATTAATTGCTGGATTAACGATATACTCCAAGATGAGTTCCTTTGTTTACAGTTCAGAGTGGTGTTTCAAAACCACAGTCTAAAAGAGAAATCTCCGATATACCTGCTTTAGTTGATATCCATATTCAGCGTCTTGCAGAAAAGTCTCTCACAGAACTTAGAATACGACTGACAGTTGTCTGGCAGTAGCTGCGTTACTTTTTCGTGTTCTTTATGTAGCAAGATTATAGATTGTAACTTTGATTACACTATTTAAGTAAGTTGAATTCAACCATGTGGTTAGCTACGAATTTATACTAAAATTCTGAACAACCGCGGCCTCTAGATTGTTGGTTTTTTGTGAAGCTGAGCAGCATTCCTTAACTAAAATCCATCATAAGTGTACAGAAAAGGAGGCTAGTTCAAACTACGACTACTCAGATCACATGGGTTCTTGTTAACATGCTATGCATAGTGTTCCCAGAAAGAACTAGGTACGCCTCACCAGATAGCAGCATAGCAAGGAACTGGCTAATACCTGGTTTACTTCGAGTTACTGACAAAATGTTAAATGGAACTACTCAGAAAATGAGAATGTACGACTGAAAGTTTGCATCAGAAATACGTTTTGAAGAATATGAAGACCATAATTGTTTCACAAAAGGATAAGCTTCTGCTTGATACATTTGACAGCCTTGTCAAACTTTATTTTAGACCCGCCGTCAGATACTTGTGAACCAGAATGGAGAATCATCAATACACAACAACAGAAACAATGCAGGATCGTCTAGATAATCAGATCATTATTGAGCTACTTGACCTAAACAGAAATAACTTGAAAACATTAAGAATCATTTCTAGAAACTATACCACAATTCAGAACTGCCCAAAAAAGTCTGATTGCAGAGGTTGTTTAGACCATTGAGGCCAAAAGTACTCGAAATGGAATTGGCTATTAAGATATGTTGGGTACATGTTGATTTACCATGAAGCGATCTAACTGGCTTAAATCGGTAGATGGATGGATCCATCAACCAGCATGTGTACCTTACGATAAATACTTTAAACATTTCTCCAGCCATAAAAACAAGCTGCAATAAATTTGGCTTTGCTAGCTGCTCCTGTCAATTTCATTTCGATTTTCTATCCGGATTCACTAGTTTACCTTTTGTCTCGACTTCTGCCATTATTTTCTGATAACTATATTGACTGCCTACATGCGTCAACCCTCTAAATTTGTACGTTATTTTTCTGTTCTGTAAAAGTTTTGTAATCGGAGGTGGAACATAACCACCAAAAAAAAACCACCAGTTGTCCACACACTGACTACAAACAATTCCACAGTCTCATTATATCCTAGGGCCATACCAGCAATTGTTACGGTTAGTAGAAGCTTGCTCCAAAACAGCTTCTGGTAGTTGTTTGACACTTGCGGGGGGAATAATTGGCAGGTTGAACATGTACTTAAAAAACGGTAAACAAAGATTGGCAGACAGTTTGTAATTGGTGCTCACATGTTACGGCATAGCCTGCATGACGGCAAGATAAACAGTTTTCGTGGTACATCAAAACATTCATCATTCTGAAGACATTATTTATTTGTCCGTGTTTACACAACATTACCAAAGCTTATGAGAACAACAGCCTATTAAAGTTGATTTTTGCGATATTGCCATAGTCTTTAATTTCATACAGGTCATTGTGAATTCTCCGCGACGAAATTAAACGAAAACCTCCTCCCTGTGGAACAAACCTGCACTTCTGAAGAGATGTTGCAAGAGCAAAATCAAAGTCCAGTGTTTCCTTCGAAAAACGCTGGCTGAAAAGTCTATTTGAATAGGAGTGCCGCGATCAATTATGTGAGGTGGAACTTGGAATTAACCGAGTTCCAGACTACCTATCAGCACGTTTTGAGGTTGTTTATATGAACGGTATTAGGCCTAAAATCGGTCGGACGAATTCCATCTTTGTGACCTTATTATCCAGGAAATTTTACTGGTAAAATCAGTTACTAAGTTTGTAACCGAACACCAAATTCTGAAAACTGTCCAATGACCGGAGAGAAACCTGAATTAGTCACTCGTGTTGCTAGCGTTCCGCTGACACCCAACGGCAAGTATCATTCAGAATCTTTGACCATGGAGTAACGAGGCCACTCTTGGGCTGGCTGCTGGCAGTGGTTCATAAGGACAAACTAGGAATCTCACCTCATGCCATGAATTTGAAGTTTTAACCACGCCACCGATCTGTTAACGAAATATTAGTGGACCAAATTCCCGGAGATTACCTGGTAGACATTTCCGGAGCAGGTAATGTGGATTGTATAAACACTCAAACAACTAGAAATGGCAGCTCGAGACGAGTATGTTGGTAACAACCATAACGACATGCTAAGAAGGTCTGTCTTTAGTGAATTACCCAAAATTCGCCTTGGAAGTGTAAGCTCAAACCATACAGTTTACAAGGTGCAGTCGTTTATGAAACGTAGAACCGACTGAAAGGATAAATGGCTAAAATGACCGGAGAAAAGCTGTATTGCCAAAGAAGAACATGGGTTGTTGCCTGGGGTCTAAAATGAATACATTTTATTACTGATAAATAGTTTGGCAGACTTGATAAATCAGAAGTGATCCACTTGCGAGAAATCTTGACTTCGGCTGGATTCGAACCACCGACAGAAACACCATTGCCAAATGCACTAACAACTAAGCTACGAAGCCACGCCGGAATCTCAGAAATTTCACATTTGGACCTAGTCACCCACCCAACCAACTGTGCCATATGGAATCCGCTAAACGATCCAGCCGCAATTGAGCCTCTTCTAACTCATCAAATTCACTAAACTACTTATCACTAATACAATCCCAATACTCATCGGTGGCGCTGGTGGATTCTGGCGTGAACTGATCTGGAAATCCTGCTTGTGCAGTCAATCGCCTGGATCATTCGGTAGACTCCATATGACATAATTGGTTAGGTGGGTAACTAGGTCCAAGTGTGAAATTTCTGAGCTGCTGGCGTGACTTCGTAGCTCAGGTGGTAGAGCATTTGCCATGTTTGGGCATGTTCCTGTCACTGGTTCAAATTCATCCGAAGTCCATATTCTTTGCAATTGGGTTTTTCTAGAAATACTTTACCTAAATTCCAGTTAAGAGAGGTTTAAAGGCACTTATCGCTCCAGAAGAACCCCTCGTCAACCATAATATCCGGACGAATGGAGGAAAAATCGACTCACGTTCAGCTGGTAGTTCAAAACAATGTAGCTGTGGGTTATAACAAGGGTTACTCAACAACATTCAGCGAGAACGGAAATCAAAACACGCACCATCCTCGAACAACGTTCAGTTGGTGTTGATCGTCTAAATGGAGTGAAGTGTAGTTTTCTCAGTCACACCGAGCACACGCTGACTGTAGTTTTGTTAATTCCGCACATTCCACATTTGAGAAACTTGCTAACCGGTTTAAAAACCGTACAACATGAACCTTGTCATTTCCCTCTGCCCGAGAACAAACAGCCATCAGACACTAATCACACAAGCACACAATATTGTGATCGTTTGTTTGCACCTCAACAGAACGGTGTGTAGCTCATACATCCGACCAACTGGTGCTTTTCATTAACAGCCTTTCATCACACACATTGCCGGTCAAAACGAACCATCGTTTGGACAATTATCATCGTACTTCTCACCCACATTAACCATTCAGTGGATAGTATCTTCAAAGCAGTCATGAATCAGAAACAATGTCGAACTTTATTCTGAATTTCTTAGCCGAAAAATACGTTGAAACGAGAAATCAGTTATCAGTCAGCAATCGTATTCACAACCGCAGACAAATATACTCCACGACAGGTGGTTGGTACATATTTTTAACAACCAGGTCCATCACCATGGGACTGTGCAATAGCTACAGATGCTAATGGTGGTTGAAAAGGTTGCAACTGGGGTTGTCTGTGTTGGGTGATTCTGTGTTAACGGTGCACTGTACGGCATAGCTTGTAAACGAAACCGTTAGCTTGGAGAATAAATCAGTAGAAGTAACGACCAGTCATATGTCACCCGTGTTCTATCCTGATGACAAAATATTACATTGACTATGTAATATGGTCTGCCACTGTTGTCCAATTCAATCTTCACCGGTGGTGCTGATTTCAATGAATGAACGTGACGCTACGTTCATATCACACGTTCCACCTAAACTCACCAGTCCTAAACCCCGTGACCTATCATTATGTTACTTCTAAAATTCTATTGACCTGAGAAGCAGCTTCCGGCAAAAACATATATATGGCAATCTCCGTTTTGTTACAATTTATTGCACAAATTAAAAAAGACTTTGAACGGGAAGAAATTGGGGAAGTTGCCAAGTGCTTAGCAAAAAACAGACACCTGGGTATATACTTGTGACTAGTAGGCTGAGGCGGTTAACACACGTTCAAACTAGTGAAATACCGTTATTCTTGCCCATCAGAGAGAGAGAGAGAGTGAACAAGCATCAATTCCCACTCTCAGGCGTAATGTGCATTTAAGTTACCGATAAACATCGCGTTTTGTTAGGTTCTGACTGTATCTGAGCACTCAGCGTTACTTGTTTCCGGTACCTAAAAACTTCCAGTTTCCACGTTTATCAGAAAAAGATTAACCAAGGACCATCGGATTAAGCCCGGTTTGACACTGACGTTCATAGCGTCTCACATTAATTTGTGGATCCCAAGTTTTTGTGAAGCAGTCGTGATCAGCCATCTTTAAATGGGAGAATTTTTACAGAAACAATCTTACACGTATGTATTGTGGGCTGTAGACTTCCGTGGACACAGTAAATGTGTACAAGTGTCCTTTGCGATCTTCCGTTATTTCCTGTTGATCATCCTAGCTAACATGGTGTACACTCGTCACCACAAAACCGTAGGTCACTATACCCTTCTTTAATACTGTCCCTAATAACAAATCAACACTAATTTATACTGCAATCAAAGCCAGGCAGTTTTCCAAAAACCATGAAGTTGGAAGCACCTCAGAAAATACTTTTGGAAATTTGATCGTGAATAATAATATGGAAAACAACGTCCGTATCGTAATAAGAACAACTTGCGCCGTAACTTGGAAATAGCTCAACATGATGTTTTCCAAACTCTTCATCTTAAAACTATAATGCATCGAGTTAGCGCAGTGGGCCGGAACTTAAAATCCTTCATGCCTGCTTTCCAACGTATACTGTTTCGACGGAGGCGCCTTAGTGGACCTAAAGAGTTTACCTGCTTCGAAGATACTTTATGGACCTAGGGACTAAGGACTTCAAGTCGGTCAGCTCAAGACCTAAACCCTCGAAGGTAGTTACGCTCTGGTAGCGTATAACCTACAAATCAGTGTTTTTCAGCTGAAAAATTGTAGTCGTTTCCCAGTTTGAAGAAACAAAGTACGAAAGAAGTGTACATGAACTCAAATGTCGGTGTGCTGTTCACCGTTTATTGAACCGAAGATTACTCAGCGTCTGTTATCAATACATAGCGAAGATAAACTGCTCCATTCCGAATAGCAGGCCATGAAAAAAACCCTTCCGTGGAGGATTCGTCATCACTCATAAAACGAACTGTGCGTTAATGATGAGCATGAACGAGTTTTTCGAACCGTCAACAAACGGTACTTCTTCCAGCGCTGTTTCAGCGAAACGGCTCTTTTGCACTATGGGGTTCTCACTTACCTCGTTGTGTTGTAAGCTATTAACATTAAGTTCTTGTTTACATTTCTTATCTACTTTTGTCTCCCCATCCAACTTGAAACTCCGATGTTGTTCGTCGAGTCCTCCTATATTCTGCTATACCTTTTGAGACGTCAGAAGTGTCCTGTTCTCCCAACCGGTCTGCTGTAAACAAAACGAACCCAAAATGGAATATCGGTTATATGCCTAGTCACATGTCAGTGAAACACATACAGACCACTGACAAAACTCCTTGATGAATGCACTAGTGTGTGGGTGATGCCGTGTATGGGCACACACAACTTTTGACTCCACAGCATCCTGCGGACTACATTAGCATTCAAGTCTGGGTTGACCGTATAATTTTGTGACAGCCGTCTTACAACTTCAGGTTGCAATTTCTTTTCTACAAAGGCTATTCAAGGAACGCTGAGTTCACAGCACTTTAATCAAATATCCTAGCTTACTGAGAGAAATGATTTGCTGTTAACCCAGGATTAAAGAAAATGTGACAATAAGACTGGGTGACAGCATACTTTTTTGCCAAGGTATAAGTATTCGAGTCTGTTGTTCCTATTTGCTACCGATGTTTCTGTACCATTTTCGGTCTTTTCAATGCTGTCTTCAAAACTTGATAGGGTACCAGTTATTGTGATGTCTTCTCTATCTGCCTCAGTCATACCGGTTTCACTTGTGTTAATTGTCGGGTCAATCAGTGCAATTGCCCATAATGTACTAAAGGCGGACGACACGTGATCAGAGATTTTATTCAAACGTTTTGCTTGATTATGTCTGAAAACGTAGGTTTTGTAATATACACTGTTCCAATCAATAGTTCTACATGAATTCATTTTGGTTCAGTTTGTTTTATCAATCTCCCGGCTTTGTAAATTAACGCGTTGAATAATCCAACGCGAAACTGAATCTACTTCCGATTTCACGCTGAGCATATAAATATTGCAAGTTGTAGTCATTCTTAATTTTTGAAGACTATTCCAAGGCAATAGCCGGGAGCGCTTAACATATGCTAATTACACTGTCGGCAAAAAGTGCTGTTCTAAATCTTGCGTTTACTCTACAAAAGATTGTGGTTAGACAGTAGTATGCATCTAACAGTGAACAACTACTTATCTAGTTAGCTTATGTCGAAAGGAATAGAAATTTGAAAGCGAAGATATGCAACAACACGAATTATCTTGGTATACAACTCGTTCGTAATATAACATACATATGATAGTTTACTCAGATATCTAATTGTCGCTAGCCTTACTCCATGAAACTTGAACGCCTGAAAGAATGACTATTCTATTTCGAACAGAGCCAAATGTATTACTTCGATTATCGGATTTAGACTTAGTAATGTACGCACGAACAAATGATACACCATTGTTGGACTAATCAGATTTACTGGTTGATATAAAAATATAATCAACACAATAATGCGTTTAAAACGGAATAATATATGAACTGCTTATCTTCATTCGAAATGAACACAAACGAGGACTAACACATTTAATCAACCCGAATAAACTTGTAATCTATTCTGCAGCAAAAACCCATGTGCTGGCTTTGATCATTCCACTTTTTTGGGTGATGAACAGTTTATGGGTATGTTACATTTTCCCTAACTGGTACATATATTCTGAATTTGCGGTCAGATAGCACAGAAAGAACCAACATACATAGCAAGCAGCTAACATTTTGGGGGTTTAATTTTGTATCCGAAAATCCGCAGGAACTTATAGTCTCCGTAGTGCGATATTGAATACGTTACCTTCTACGAAATAATAGCGTGTGCGAAACTTTCAACGAAAAGGCGCTAACTAAGCTGGAGTGATGTGCTTTAACAACAGAGCAACTTTCTCATCTAAACAGTATTGGTTGGGATTGGTTATTCTTTCACTCTTAGGTTGTCGTGCACTCCGAAGTGGTTACCTCTTAAAGTTGTACATTACGGCACACATTGACCCAAGTTGGATCAATCTTCTCAACTAAAAGATCGCTGGGAATTTCCATACCAACTCTTCACGTGAGATATATATCTGCCCCAGGTTCAATTGGTCGCATCTTCGAATATGATGGGCGAACCGAGATCTAGTTTGTGTGCAACCCCACATTAGAACAGTTGCATTGATGTGTGCTTGTGACTCAGAACATTTAAGCAGATCGCTTTGGAAGCCTTCTCAAATAAACAACGGATATTTTGGTCACACCCTCCTCCGAGCAAAGGTCGTATGGTGACGAATATAACTCCATTTTGAAAATCGTTTCAACGGACGGCATTAATCATATATCTTCTTGTCCTGCGGTCGCAACTTCCTCAGTGTTCGTCTTCATGTGTCGTGTTTGAATTTCGATGTAACCTGACACTCACAGCCTGAGGTCATCGCCATTGTCGTCAACATCACAACGGGCTTGAGCCTGACCAGAAATTACTGTGGCTGGGGTTGCCGCTCACCTCAACAGTAACGTAGAATAACGCAGAAGAAAAAGTCACTGAGAGGATGAAAAACTAATGAAAGAAGACTAGAGGGAAGAGCTACAAATGGTACTAATATAGGTACGCCACTGACAGCAACACAGTGCCATCTCGGATAGCGGATCTAACCAGCGATTGGACTGATCACAAGCACCCCAGCCAGGCAGGCGACACCTACCCAATATGCTCATTAAAACCGCCGAAGTCATCATACATCGTGTTGCTTAAACACCAGGTGGTTTCAACTAACTGTTGGTGACCTCATTAGTACAGCGCTTGGCACAGTAAACACTCAACTGGCATACGGAGTACGTGACCCAACTATCTCGGACTGCTAAGCGTGATTGGTTGACTAGTTGATAACGCGCCCGAGCGCTCCGGAATCCGCGCCGGTGAACGGCCGTATTGCTCACGTGTTCATCCCATTTGGTGTGGGCTGACTGGTAGAAACAAGGATGGTCAAACACAGCATGTCTACTTATATCTTCGCTGCAAACAGGCCACGTTTTCAAACCATAAACTAAACAGAACCTACACAAGCATTACATACCCTACCATTCAGCTGCAACCGGATGTCTTCGACGCCGCAGATGACACGGGTTGGTCAGGACAAGTGGTGCCCTTGCTATCCTCGTTAAAATCTTATCAGTAACATCACAGACTAGCACGATAATGCCACCCAAGCATGTGAAACTGTCCACAGCCTGCAGTAAGAAACGTAGGAGTGAGAATGCCCCAGTCTTGAATCAACACTTCGCATTTTGAATGTGTGAAGTGGATTCTAAATGAACCAACTCAACACCAAGCTCACTGGGTTTCTCAAGCGCACTCCTCAGAATGTCTTCCATGACAAAATTGAACAGGATGAGGAGATGATACACACTTGAGGAACACTACTAAAAGTGATGAACGCTTGAGAATTTTCCGTCAACCCGTACCCTGTTTGCAGAATACGCATACAGTAATCTCAACAAATTCAGGTATTGCCATAAAACTCTCTCACACGAAATGCAGTTTTAGAAATCGTTACGTACAACCGAATCAAAGACGGTCTGAAAAGACCACGACCGTCGATTACTTATAACAATGCATGTCTCCACCTGTCCCTACCATCCTTGAAAGGAGAAGGGGAGAGAAGACTTGCTTCAGGAGCTTTATTCCGCATCCGTAACATAAGGTCCAGAAGCACTTCTGCTTCCGATGGAAAGCCGTTTGGAACGCAATAACCGACCAATCACATTGTGTCGTCTACACGGTCTGGTTGCAGCCATTCGAACTGTTCCGCAAAATGTTCAGCCCACCTGTCAATTCGGCACGATCGAATGGTGATAAATGAACCATATGTTTCACACATGGTCTTAATTACACCGAATCGTCGGCCATTATAATCACGGATCGGGGAAAACAGCTTTCTGCTATTCACGGATAAAAAAACCCGTCCGATCTCTTTTGACTGTTTGACTGAATGGTGCACAATATCTTTGTGCGAGCTTTTGGTCTGCTTCACTTTCAGTTCGCGACGGTCATCTTACTCAGAGCCAGTGGACTCGAGCAAAAATGGATGCATCTAATTCTACCTTAATCCACAGAGAATGATATCATGTGAGAGGAGGAACTCGTCTGTCTAACAGAAACCGAAAGTTCGTCAAATAGTGGCGTACGGAGCCATCGCGCACTGCAAGCGACTATCGACGGGTAGCCAGAATAATTAGTGGAGCGATCATAACAATGATACTAGTAACCACAACAATAATAACCACTGATAACACCGGTAGTCCACGTTGATGTTTAGCTGCCAACTAGGAGAAAAGGATGAATAGGATAACCTTGCAGGATACGGTAATCGATGACGACAATCTATCACAAGATCTGACTCTACCTACGGCCTGACTGTCAACCGGAAACTGAAGGAGTACATAGTGAAAAGATACCATCGTCAGTAAGCGACCCCAGAGATCAACTCTGTTGACAGAAGCAAATGTTGCCATGACACTCGCCGGTAAACGTGGCTATGCTTGAGCACTTTAATGACGGTGAGGATTTGACGATACGTTCATAGCCTGCATGAAAACTAGGTGTTCCTTACAATACTGCTGTTCATATTTTTCGAGTCGCCCGAGGATGTGAGAACTTTCACAGTGTCCAGAGCTTTGAAAAGCAGTAATTGACCACTCAGTAACAAGCTAGTCTCTATTATCCACAAGAGGGTCCAGTTGACTTCCCAACTAAACCTATGTTTCCATGGGAAAAAGTGTGATCGGTAGGGCAATAGGACATAGAGTTTTCTTGAGCTACTATCCCTGGAGCCGATGGCTCAACAGTCTGTCTCATTTAGCAGTGAGTGGCTTGTCTAACCTTGAAACGTAGTGAATAATAAGTTAATATTTGTCACTGAACACTGTTAGGCGCACTTGGTGTATTTCAATCCACACCAGACTTCTGAATGATGCCGAATGGTTTTCGAAAGTATTGGGTAATATGCCGGTGGTCACGGTAACCTGTTGGGCAATCGGGATGCCCTTTGTTTCGAGATCCTCTTTCTAGATAACTTCTTCCTGGTTCGGGAGAAGGCGGTGGAGTACCTATTGAAATGATTTCGCTATATGCTCAAAGAGCCTTGCCTCACTACCTGAACACTGTTACGTGGTCAGTAGTACGACATGCTAACCACTGAATAAAACATTCAGATTCATGAGCGGTACATGACTAGGCTTGAAATAAGGCGCGTCTTTCACGGCATGTGTTTTGCACCAGCCTACGCTGAAGTTTCAAGACGTTTTAATCTTGGTGACTGTTCAAAATGAGGTGACTGGAAAATTTTTCTGAGTGAAGATGTCCTTACCAGATGCGAACAGTGTTGAATTCTCAGATCTGCCGAAATGCCAGCATTTTCGTTCAATAATATATAAGTTCTCTCAAAGTCCATGTCATTTAGAGATTTGCCTACAGCTGCAATTACATCTTCGTGGCTATATGCATAGGTGCTGAAGCGAATACATCGAAAGGTAAGCTAATGTTGTAAGGTAATGTGTGAATACAAGGCGACGCATAGGACGTTCATAAGGATATACTATCAAAGTGAGGGTGCGTCTCAGAATTAACTGACCAACACAACTAAAAGTTAGGCCTGGGATGGCTGAACAGCAAATAAGGAATAACTAAAAGCCTCATCTTGACAGGTCCCTTTGCCGAATAAACGCGCGAAAGCATATAGGTCATAATCACCTGACTACAGTGTGTATGAACGTTTAAACCACTAACTAGTATGTAACTTAGAAGAACGCGCCAGGTCCGTACAAGTTTTGGAAACTTCTCGTCAAAAACTCGAATAAAAAAGGCAGCAGGCTGATATTGTACGATATATGTTCGGACAAATTTCGCTGCATCTTTATGAGTACATACTACAGACCATTTACATATCACTATGAGAAAGCGAACAAGTTACTACAGAAAGAGACTCACTGGAAAGTTTAGCTGAATGTGAAGGCTGCAATCAAATGTGGGTGATGTTCAGCTTGAGAATACTAAAGAAAGTCAGTTGTCAGAGAGCACAGTCATTGTTACTACTACGGTACCGACAACCCTACAAACAGTTATTTCTGAACACACAACACGGGTTTGAACTTTCGGATTGCCACCGCTTTCGCACAGCGCAGTGTTCGCCTGTATCACGTTGAGTAGATAACGCGAAATGCCATTGTGGGATCGCAATGGTGTTGCGTAATCAGAATATGATGCGCAATAGACGATGCAGGCCCCTTGTTTCTTCGCGCGGCTGTGAAGTCGTGTTTGCATGACCTGTTTGTAGACCCACTTCGGGGTGTGTTCCACTACCCGGGTTCGCAACTGGCGCTCAGTCCTGCCTATGTAGGATGCTCCGCATCTACAACGATATTTATAGTTAAGGTTGTATTTGGCTAACCCGGGTACTGTCTGTTTCACACAGTATGTCGGAATCGAGGAATGCTTTGACCAGAATCACAGGGACAACTGCATTGTGTGTTCTAGCAGTGGAACTAACCAGACGACGGTGAATAAGTTGGCAAAAATCATCACCCTTAAAGGAAAGATGATGAAATACCGGCTTTTCGAACACTGTGTCGGATCGAATTCCTATGTCAATAGGCTGTTTAAGTCTTACAATAAATGGTTTAGGGTAAACATTTAGTTATAGGACGGTCTCTAACAGGGCCACCTCTACTTGAACAGTATCTCTAGTGCAAATAAGTCTGGCCCGATCAAACATTTGGTCAACATTGTTGACGGTCTCTTTAACCTAAAGTGCAAAGTGGTAAAGCTGTTTGAGCGTTCAGAATTACTCCGTTCTTGACTTCAGCGAAACGACTCTCTTGTCAACATCTGCATACAGTTTGGGGCCGGCAACATTCGTCCATCTAGATGAAACAATCGGCTGATCACAAAGTGCCACCTAGACGAGAACATATTGGTATATCGAATAAAGTTTGAAAAATTTTGCGCCATGATTGTTAAGAAAACTAAAGTATTTGTACGCGATTGTTTGAAGAAGTCACATAAAAACAACAATATTGAAGGGAAATTCCCTAAATACGTGATGAATTTGTCGTCCTGTCATCTGACTGAGATCCAGCTAGAAGCTTTATCTTGTGGTTTAAAATTTTGCATACCACCTGGAAATATTTTGAACAATTCTATGAACAATTCTCTAACCAGTAACTTACATGAGATGGGAATGAGAGCTGGCTAAAAGCGACGCTTGTTGATTTGGAGCACTCATTTCGAACAATGCCTAGTCGGCAAGTGTTTTCTCACTAACCACCATATCAGCGCCCTCAGATCGCTCAGGTGTTACTGGGAATTCATTATGGAGCAACCAGATAAAAGATCAGGAACAGTTCGGATGAACAGGATTGACTACATCAACAAGATGCAACTTATTCTGAATGATTTCCTGAGACTCAAAAAGGAAGAAAGACCAGACAACCCGGAAGACATCGAGCAGAATATCACTGAAAAACTGCAAGTATTACTTGAAAGTAACTAAATCAGTGAAGCAACCTTTTAATCTCTAAAGTCAATCGGCGACCAGGTTAGAACGACTTCTAAAACGTCTTCTACCACTATACAGAAGAACGTGAATTTCCAATTCCAGAGAACTGATTGTACACACACGGCTTGGTCCGTTACTAGCCGATGTTTCTGTTGCCCAGATGAAGCAAAACGCACATGCTGTCATCAGTCAGGCTCATTTCTACCGGCGTTATGCTGACGATACCTTAATATTTACCGACACCAAGAAAATGACAAAGATTACACTCGACTCACTGAACAAGCTGAATTCCAAAATTAGCCTCACCAATATGCACGAGCAAGATTGAACACTCAAGTTTTTGGACACTCTTACGAAGCTTCGGAAAAGCGGCCACATACTGTCATCTGTCTAACGGAGGAGCAGTTGGACTGGACAGTACCGTTTTGTCACCGTTTTCACCGTTTTGTTCACCGTTTTGTGTCGATTTAATACAGGCGTAGCCTGGTGAGAACTCTGTTCTGTCGTGCAAGGTGAATCTGTTCCAGAGAAACACTGACCAAGGAGATGTCACTGCTGAGAACCACGCTCAAAGAAACTGGCTTTCCACCGGTCTATGTTAGGAAATTGAGCAAACGAAAGCCAGCTGCAGGATGGTTTCAACAGTTCCCAAACTGAGTATTCATCTCCGTTTGGCTTACAAAGGTGTTGACTTTACCACTGTTGAAAACCCGTCTCACGGCGGCTATGGGGGCGCACGTTCTATGCAGACCAACTGGTTTTGCTGTTCATCACCACTGAAAACATTGCTACCTCTTTATGCCACATCTTACACACATTTTGCACATTCCAGTTTGAGTTTATAAAACGGTGATGGATATCACAAGATCGAACTCAAATCAGATTGTGACAATTCACAAGGGACCTGCGTCATCGGTCACTCGACGCTTGACATATCGACTTAAATTAAACCTGGGGAAGACTTTGCATATGAGTTATGCAACAAAAATCAAAGGCTTCTCCGGTTCGCAGAGATTGTAGCAATTAATAAATGGAATTTACCCCTTCGCTTGCCGAAAAGCTTGTCCATCAGTACCAGATCGCCATGCTAACTGATGTGTATCGACTTGTATGTATTTGTTGATTTTGTTGCCCACTTTCACAATGTACATTGAACGTCCATGCCTCATGAGTTGCAACGAAATGTGCTCGAGAGATACATTGTGTAGAAAATTGTATCTGACTTCTTTGTTCAAATCTGTTAGCTAAAATGTACCCCTCGAATTTCTGCACACTAAAGTAACTGCGGCCCGCCTTCTGGTGTAGTCATCTAAAAATGAGCATCAGTGGCGAATGATAAGCTGGAAAGATGAGGAGGATATTTCATAAGTAATCGCTTGCTACTTGTGCCATTTTCGCTTAGGCTCTGAACCGGTCTCATGATTTAATGTACACGATTTATTGCCGGCTAGTGTTTCGGGGTAGGCTTTTGTATTCCGCTGGGAAACTGCTACGGCTGTACTACTCAATGTCACTTTGTGGTAATTTGGAATACCCCTCAAAATTGAAGCCAATTTCATATGGAGCAGGTTTGTGGTTTGAGGAGTGTTTGGTTGTTTTTGAGCATCTCTATTTGAGAAACAGTCGCAGACAGTAGTGTGTTACCATTTCAAGACACGTACAATATTCTAGAGATAGGTAGAATGAGTGATGCTTTGATGGCTGTGCAAATGGACAGAATTTCAAAACCAGCATAACTTGATAAACCGCGGCATAGTGAAAAAGGTGGCCTGTCCTGAGAGGTAGAAATTTTCGACTGGGTTCAATCAAAGATACTGAAGATAAAACAAATCCTACAACAGATGAATTTCACTGATCACTAGCCGAAGCCTTATGATCGGAAGGTTTCCGTAAATTTAGTTCATTCTGATTGCCACATTCGTAAGAGCAATATACTGTTGCTTTTAATTTTGCCAATGTTCACCTTACCTGAACACCAGCTAGTAAAGTTAGAACCGGTAAAACATATGTTGGAGAACATCTTACATCTAGTTGATACTCTTCCGAATGTCAGCCTTCAAAATAAATGCATAGCTAGCATGATTGTCAATTCGCTGTTCACAAATGTAATTCTACACGTTATGTCACGCAAATAAAACGGTTACTTCACATCCAGAGACTAATCATTAGCATGCAACCATCCGGATTATACGTTATAACATCAGTCTCAATCAAAAGGCATTGCCCATTTCATTGTTACCTCGAACTTAAGAGGTCCTTCCCAACAGAAGAGTTATCCATAGATTGGTGGCGTGGCTACGTGAAGTTATCTGGGACCTGTGTTGGTCGACATTTTCGCAAACAATGTGGTGGGTGACAGTAAAGAGAAAGCCGTAGACATTTTTATAGCAGTGAGAAGACTACATGCTACGGTACAATCATTTCTGGACAATAATTTGGTGCTTCCCTTTCACTTAAGCATTGCCCTGTCCGTCAAAGTTATTCGAACAGACCTGCTCGCTAGTTTCGCCCTGCGATGGCAACGTTGATGACAACCGATTGGCTGATAGAAGCTGGCATCCAAGAGGTGGTGCAAACCATTTTCTACGGTGAGAATGTCACTTGCACAAAAGGAAGGCAGCAGTCAGTACGAAACATTCCCGTACTCACTTGAATGACTGATCGTGAAGTTGTCTGTGTCAGTCACACAACTTTTTACATTCCAGCTACAGACCTCAGCCGACAAATGCGCATGAGTAGTGTGTACAAACACCCAATGAAAAATAGGGTTCATTCACAGGGACCTACAAATAATTCACACTCTCGCTCCGTGTGTGTGTTTCTTGCTCTTTTTCGAGAGATATGCTCTGTAGGGAAATGATTCATACTGATTTACTCGTCTTTGTTAAGGTTCAACAGGTAATGTATTATGAAATAAACTTAATGACTTAGCCGTCGAATTGTTTACAACACGCACACGAACAGCATTTTCCATCACCACTTATCGTTTTCCATGAAAGAAAAAAGACAACAATCAGTGCATTCTGATTTCATTTGTCTGTTATGTGAGAAAACACTGCTTCCACCGTTCTAGTTCATACATGCTACTATGATGAAGCTATCCTTGATAGCTATCCGTTTTACTGGGATGTGAATGACTACTTTTGGGCAGCTTGAATACATATTCTGTTCCAAACAAAACTTATTGGCATATAGTGGTATATAGTGGTGCTAAAGCGGTATACTGGTCTATCCAAATACCTCCAGCAATTGATTTCCTCACGTCTGTTAACTCTCACCTTATGTCCACAATACTTGTTAGACTTGTCAATTCAACTATGACATTTGAATGATCTAATTTTTGATTCTTGAGGTTAAAAGTTTGTTTTTAATCTCGGTGTGCCTTCTGGGTAGGCGGGTTTAACAAGCCCGACAGTAAAACCCTCCAGTTTACGTAGCATTAGGTCATATTTCTTCGAGCTGTGGCAGGTTACGGATTGTGCGAATGGAGCGCTACGTGTTCCAGCGCGAGCTAATTTTGATGACATGTTTAGACCGCCTTTCACTTTTGTCGATGTGAGCGAGCCTAATCCGAAAACAGGTGCCAACAATCGTGTGCGTATTGTGAGTGCGTGTTTAGCAGTTCAGCGATGTAACTTTACAGCTGAAATTGTTGTATTCCTATGGGATGTATCAATTGATTTTCTGTGCACAGTTTCTTGGAAACTTTTATTTGGAACTATGGGGAGATATGTTGACCCTTAAACATTCTTGAACCATCCGACAGGTATCTTGAGCGGTCTTAAGGGCAAAGCACAGAAGCCTTACTCTTCATTAGCTTTATAGATAAGTTGAATCTTTTTCTGGTTGACCACCACTCAAATTTTGATCACAGATTTCGCATGCAAATAGATTTTCAAGCCAACCACTTTCGAAAAGGAGACTAGATTCGAGTTTTGCTCTCATTAGAGCTCGTCAGTAGGGCATATCCTTGCTAAGGTCTTGCCACGGCATTTGAATCTTATGGTCGGTAACTTTCTGATAGCCGGGCAGCCTGGCTACATCCCAGTAGCTTACATGAAGGCTTCTTATGCCGGTCATCAGGGCATAACAAAAGATCGTTTTTAAAATGATACCTATTTTGGAACAGCGCGCTTGCCGGATTAAGTACAAAGGTCTACATTTTTCCATCAGATTATTCATTTCAGCTGCCATCTTCAAAGGCTGTTTCATTCGCAAGAATACACTTAGCGTGGATAGGGAAGAATATATATAGATCCATTTAAGGTAACCGAACAAGGGGGTACACTGATTAGTGAACCATTTATTATTGTGACGTTTCAAATTCACACTAAGAAACGTTATCGAACAAATAAATGTGTCGGAATTAGATTGTTCTACCGCTCACCGTGTCCGCGTGTCAAACTAACCTCCATTTACCTAGTCATTACTTTACTATTCTATAGCAGAATAAACGGGTTTAATGTCTGTTCCTTCAAAGATATCATCAAACTTCGTCCCTCGTGGCCTTCCATTGCAGTTGGTAGCCCAATAACCAGCACACTATTTTCATACCTCGTTAGCTGCGGTCAACAACTGATAAGTAACACTGTATGTTGCACCGATTAGAAACTCTGCTCACTTCATCCCAACCTGATTCAACAGCGCATGTTAATGACAGTCGCCATTTTGTTTTCCTGTGATTCTCGTGTGAATTAACGAAAATGCATGCACAATCTGCAACTGTCATGGCTAAACTCGGATGACTCAATGAAATAATGTGTAAGCAGAAATCTGACGCCACTTCACTACTCAGTCTGGACTGCTAAAACGTTTTAATTTATTTACATGAACAGGTCGAAAGTTATTTACACATACCTCACACTCGGAAACCTTCTTACCTGCATCAATTTAGGGCAGATTTAACGCTTCTCCAGTGTTTCCAACTAGTCGGCCAAAGGTGATTGTTTTTCGGTTGTCTGACAACGCTTATGCCATCATGCGGCCTGTCTACAACAAAAACCTTAATAAAGAATGCTATCCAGGTAGGAACCTGTTAAGAGCAACGGTATGAAATCCAGTGGTCTCCTGGTATTAAGAGAAACCTATTAATTCCAGCCAGTAACGGGTATTTTAGTTTATACATTGATTTATTCAGCTGGAAAACGCACGTCAGCAAATGTCTGTTATCTCTGTCATCCCTCTTGTCAACGATCAGTTTTCATTGTCTGCCGTCGAATTCGTTTCCCTAACCCCTCTGCAGAGAACTAGTCACGACCTGTGTTGTTTAGCCAAACAACCAAGGATGTTTTTGTTCTGACAGCTGGGAAGATGGCAGATAAATGGAAAGGATATTTCCTTCGTTTAACAGTGGTCCTAAATAGGATTGAATTTCCACAAGTGTTAAGAGGTTTTCCGGGGCAACATCGAAGGAAACAGACGTCGTTGGAACAGTTTCTCTGCACGACGGTGAATTTGCTACAGTAAATGCTGTTTTGCCCGATGAACATCTTTCAGAGTGTGTGCATAAATGTAAACCAAGTTTCGGTGTAGCTCATGTGTGAATGCAATGACTGTTCCAGCTACCTATTGTTACTGAGCGCAAAATCTGTGACTGTCGACTGTAAAATTTATTTTGAAGATGTTCGACAAATTATATATTCCATTAGTTGAGTTGTTCTTTGTCGAGGTTTGCTTATTTTCTAAGTATTTTTCCCTCCCAAAAGGAAGACTACCCTGCCACCAGCACTTTTTGATTCCTCCGTGGGTGTTCTTTACGGAAGGGGATCACGATACTTATTAATAAGGCTAAGTTCAAGAAAGCCAACACATGATAAACGAGATACATCGAAAGTACTCACCTCATGGTTATTCATGGTTGCGTAATACATGGGTAGAAACGCCAGCCAGATGATACACGTGGTGTACATTGCAAACCCGATAAACTTGGATTCGTTGAAGTTCTCCGGAATTTGACGTGTTTTAACCGCGTATGCCGTACACACAGTAATGAGGACTACGTTGTAAGCCAGCGAGATCAGAAAACTCTTGTCCTTCATAGCGCATCTGATAACCAAATAGTCTGATCGTACGGGCTCTATCCTGGTAGCCGGAGTGTCGAACCCGAACCAGATTGCTGAAAATGCTAACTGTATTGTGATTAGAGCCCCTGCAATCACCAGTTGCGACCGCGGCGAGATGTATACTGGACGTCGAGTGGTGCGTTTAGCGGCATCAAAAATGCGCGCGATACGATTTGTTTTGGTTAATAAGGAGGCGTACATCATGGCAAAACCAAGCCCGATGAGGATGCGTTGCATGGTGCAGGTGAATATGGAAGGGGTGGCCAACAATATGAAGGGAACCGCGAAGCAAACCAAACAGCCGGATAGCTGAAGGTAGGCTAATTCACGTCCAGTTGCGCGGACAATTGGAGTTTCCGAGTAGACGCGCCATGTCGTGATCACCCAGATTGTAATACAAATGCCAACGCTACTGAACGTCATCGGTACAATTGCGAACCAGGTAGAGATGTCAATGTAGTGAAGCTAGAAACGTCAAAGAAGGCAGTCTCGATAGGAGTTATGTAGAATTGATAGAATTTGTGAGCAACTGGTAATGAGTAAACAGGCATAAGTAGTCATATCGCTAGACAAGGGGTATATTAAGAGATGCAGATAAATTGATGTTGAATTGCTACTTAACCACCTAGTTTGACGAGCACTAGTTGAATTTTTCTGGTTTTGGGTTTGTTTGTGTGGGTGGATACTGAGTGGTGATTAGTCGGTGATCTGATCTATAGCGTTATATCTGTTTGAGTGTATGCCATTTTGACCAGTTTTACTTGTTTGAGTTCACTGTTTTAAGCAAGCATTTGAAAAAAACAAACGAATTATCGCAATCTCATCACGTATATCCATACTGTTTCGTTGAGTTCAATAAATGAGACTCACCATTTCAAATATGGGAGATACTGTGCAAAAATTGCTGATGGCCACACAATTTTGTCATGAGATATGTGGATGTGGTGAATCTGCCACAAACAATACTGAGGCTTGGAGGTTNGTGGATGTGGTGAATCTGCCACAAACAATACTGAGGCTTGGAGGTTGTTAAATAGTGTAATGTAANAAAGAAGACATATATTGCGATATGTTAACAATTCATTTACTCTCATCAGTCGCAAACGTAAAACATGCCAGTTATATACAACAAATATTTAACGACACACAGGGACTAGAAACACATACAAGCACACCAGTTATTATGTAATCATGACCATGGCAACCCGACCGGTTGTTTCAACCACTTCTGTGCACATAATGTCCGTTGGTAAGTTCGAATGAGAATCGCTTCGCAGAAGGCTAGTAACTTCGGATTTCGGTTGCGCAACAGTATCTTGAATGAGTTAACCGGGTCAACAATACTGAGGCTTGTAGGTTGTTAAACAGTGTAATGTAAAATAATAATTGGAGATTTCTTCAGATAAAATCTTATCAAATCCCTCAGTTTTATGAAAGAAGTAACAATCGCGTGATTTTTTGGGGGTAAATTTTGTGGCAAATCCATGATAGTTAAACAAAAGAAGTAATTCTTACTTTCGTCACCCATTGCGTTCTAGTTTGCGCTGGGTCTGCTGCAAGCCTTCACTGTTACTCCAAATCATTAATGTACACTGAGACCAGCTATTTGATAAAATCTGTCCCAAATCATTCTGCTTGTCAGGAATTTTGATATGGTCGCTGAAACAATAAGGCTTATCTACGGGGGAAAACTAGCTGTTCTGTGCATTGTTAGAAGCTACGGACGGCAACTGACTAAAATTTAACAAGGAGAAACTCAAAGCTGTTGCTTCGAGTTCAACGTTGTTGAAAGGAAATCCATTAAACCAAGATGCTTATATGATAAACAGTACAGAGATTTGAATTATACATGTTAGACGGTATTCACGATTAACTGCATCTTTTGTAACCTCATGAACGAAAGTAATCGATCTACTGGAGTTTCATTCTTGTTAGAGCTCGTTAATAGTGTACGTCGTTGTCATGGCTGCGGACAGAGCGGTGATCACAACTCCTTAATACAGCCTTGTTTATCATTGCAATTTTGCCCAGTATGAATGACTCATCACAACTAACTGCTCATTCATACTGACTTGAGAAAATTTTAAATTACCCTATAGGCTCGTGGGGAGATACAGTAATCGTTCTACAGACCACAAGTGATATAAACCGCCAAATTGTTCTCATCCGAATATCTTTTTTTTCTGCCAGATGCTACTTGTCCGTTTTATCAAAATAAAAATTCAACTCACACTCCGCACACGATCAAGTCAGAATGTGCTTTCATGCCGAATCACGTGAATCCTTACAACTTACTTCCTATGAAAGAATTTGTGGTGTCACACAACATCCGGTTTTGAATAACCCATATTTTCTTAAAAACCTTTAAAATATTTAATTCGTAAATAAAATTCATGGTGCTTGCACTAAAATTCTATGTCGAAATTAGCTTGAATATTTCAAGCCTCACCCATCCATACATATATATTTACGCAGTATATCAGCAGCTCAGTGCAGATTATTAAGTAACGGTTGAATACTCACAGAGGTTTGGCAAAATCTTGGCAGTGACATGAGAAATAAAAAAGCAGATGGCAATGTTTGATGAAAGATGTAAAAACGCCTTAAATGTGAAGAGGTGCTCATCGTTTTTGAATCACCTCAGATACCTAGTTTTAATAACTGAGATTCGTAAAATACTATGCCTCTTTGGTCTTAGGGAACTGGTTTCAGCAGTTGAGCTGGGCCACTCAAATCACTCCTGTCTTCAGGTTAGTGATCGGTAAAGCATTCTAACGTGGCTTTTCCAGTGCACTCCGTTATTTCTTGAAAAATGTTGGCTACTCGAATAAAACCTTTCTCATGTGTTTCTCTGAAGAAAGGAGATTCTAGTTCACAGTTGAGTGACTTTGAAATGACGTTAAGTTACGTTGTGAAGTTCAGGCTCACATGATTGACAATGTAACACACGACTTACACTGTTCAGCATTCGTTACATCAGATTTATTCAAAAGTTTCGAACGCAGCGTAATCTGCATAGTGATTTTCCAGGATATTCGGGGGTTTGAGCTCCCAAGTCACGAGTGAAATTACAAACATAAATTTACGAGACTTTTCAGCAACTCAAGCAGAAGAAAATCAGACGTTTTGACGTGCTTAAAAATGGAACCCTGAAAGACCGCATCCACACACCAGTCACATTTGGTGAGTATGTCTGTTAGAATACTGAGTGTGGGTCCTGCACCTTTAAATTCCAAAATGACCGACTTATTTTGAAAGATAACAAACGCAAGGTTTTTATAACCGATAATTAACGGTAGATCACAAAATGTTTACCCCAATATTCGTTTATTTTCTGTCTACATGAGATTTTTTCGAGAGGTACATCGTATCAAAGACTTGAGTTTACGAACCACAAGCCCTCAGATTACTAGTATGACCAACTTTGCAGCACATTTATTGAAAAGCCAACTGGAGGGACAAATTGTTCACACTGAACGACGAAGCAATTATTATGTTGACTAAGGGTAAGATTTAATTGCCAGTAAATGTTCTAAAATGGACTTTGTTATGGTTTACCAGCTGGCTGGTGAAACTTAACACCGGCTGATTTTGTCTATCTGGCTGTGAACTAGTGAGTAAAATATGAACTTGAGCGGAAATTCATTTTCTTCTCAGAACGAAGAAACCTTCACTTGTTGATTGAGAATCGTCTGAATTGTGTAGATTAATAAATTCTGCTAGTGTCCTCGTGTCGGTTTGTTTTACAAAGCGTCCGCTTTTACACAAATTTTTGCACAGGTTGTATTTGCAATCTGGAATTTGATTTGTAGGTTTATTTATTGAATATGCATAACAATTCTACAAACTTTATCACATCACACGGCATTTGTCATGCAGACTTCAAAAGTTTGCCTTCCATGAGATTTGACCTTGGTCTTATTGTAGGCAGTTTGTCTGTTACACACCGTACTGCTGTATTTTGTATGGGTCCAAGTTTACTCCGAAATAGAAATATCGCTTTGTTGTACCACCAGGACAGTCGACATTGTTAACTAATTTCAGATGAATCATGTGTCGAGGAATCTGTGAACGCCTGAGCCAAGTGGACGGGTTTTGCCTTGAAATCTGAACGTGCGGATGTGCTAATAGGTGGAGCATTGTTTCAGTTAAAAACATAGTTGATATGTACTTGATATGAGTGAAGTTCCGCAACAAGGTTGTGCTCAAACAAACATCTGCAGAAAGCGTTTCCATGTATGAAAAATCTATTTGTCAACAAAAAATTAACACTGCTGGAAAAATACTGAGGGCACGTACAGTAAAAGCTGTTCATAACTAAGGACAACACAGATTATTCTAGGTGCTAGTACTGAAAAAAACATCGACTTCCATATATAAGAAATGCTTTTGAGAGACATTTTTAAACTGTGAAGGGTTTTCACTTTGTGCTTCAGGGATCTGCCGTGCAGCCCACACTGCTTAAAAAAATTATTCACCTGTCGTCTGTCAAACATTTTTCAGAGCAGTGAGTCAGAGGATTTTATTCTGTGTTGTTCACTCACTTGACCAGCAAATGGTTAACTAGAATGATGATGTAAACGTCGACCTCCTTGTCTGAATAGTACAACATAAGCTGTGGAAATGACATACTGACGTGTGCAGCCATCAACTCAATACGATTTTTATACTTCATTCGGTATGTGCTGACGGTAACACTGGAATCACACTTTGATGTGAAGGTTATTGTGTGAAGTGTATACTGGCGCGCCATGACAAAAATTACTTCATTTTGTTCAAGCTATTATTAAACGTCATTTGTGTGTTGAACCGCTTCAGCCATGTTCTGAGTAGGATTCAGCAGACCAAAAAACTAAAATCAACTGAGTTCTGTAAGATTTCTAAAATCTCTTGCTTGCTTCAACACAGGTGTAACACCCAAAACAGTTTTTACTTACACAGTTTGTCGATATTGTTGAAAACGTAGTTATAGGTGCGGAAAATAAAAGTTTCAAAAACGGGATCACACAAGCAAATGGTCATATTTAGAAATCTAAATGTTGTTATATAAACGTTCCATATTTATGGAGGTATTGCAAGTTTTATTTAGGGTCGAGGCTTTCCTGAAACTTTGATTCCTCAAAATTACATCCATTATAAGTTCCTCGAGGACTGTTTCAGCCTACAGATAGCAAAATGATTCCACCAAATGATTGAAATTAAGTTAGATAAAAAATTCCATTAAGAAGACATCGTTGTAGCTAAGTCTGCACAAATAATACCTGTCGTTTTCAATTTGTTCAAATAAGCTGATAGCTGACTGTTCGTTTTAAGGAGCTTTTGGATGGGCACGATTGGAAGTTCATTATTCATTATTCAGCCTTTTCTGGGTGCTCGGTAAACGGTTATAAACAAAGTATTCTTTTATTTTGGCACAGAGTGCATTATCCAAAAATATTTGTCACTCAGTTTTGAGTGTCTGTTCGCCGCTGTGCAGCGACCGAGGAAAAATCGTTTTTTTCTGATTTGGTAGTCAGTTGTATTGTTTGCCCCACAATGAATGTGTTCATCTTGATGGCTAGACTCATTGTGAAGCAATTCTTGTGTGCAAGATGTACGCAGTGTTTAGTGCACTTTAATCTACTTGGGACCGCTGCAGGTACATGTAAAACAACCACTGGTTAAATGGTGATTGCTTCCTGTTTTTGATTACTGACTTACCGGTTTGATCATCCACCAGAAAAGACAATTAGGATAACGTGATTACGTTGTGGTTATGAGTGACCGAGTAACGAATGGGATATGACAACACTCTGAATTTCGACACAGTCAGACTGACTGTCTTGTCGTGTGACTGGATAGCCTTGTTTATTTTGACTGGTCAGATAAACGTCTTTTAATGACTGGTTTGGTATAGTGGGCATTTTTAGCAATTTTTAAGGGAATGAGACAATGAAGACAGACACCTGTGACCGCGGTATTTCCAGACTCCACTTGACCAAGAGAAGAATCTTGGCTAAGTGGTTTTAGTCAAGCTAGTTGAGATGTCACGGATCCTCTTTTGAACTTTTTTTAACCAACACAATTTGTCTAGTTTGGAGTTGGCCGTGCTATCATTCACCGTAGGCTCGAATGACTGAAAAGATCGACAGTATTCACTAAGGTTTTCAACAAGAAATAAGTAGAATGAGCTAATTAAATTCAGGCATTAGAACCGTGCTTTTAAATCTAAAACACTAGCACTTAGGCAAACCAAAACTCTTCGGGCAGATAATTGGTTCAACCGAAAGGAATCACCTGGCTAATGTAAGGGATATTTTCTCCAATTGCTGATTTACCAGGTAGATTTGGAATCAACCGTGTTAGAGGTTGGGCTAGGTTGTACTCCAGTTTGACCTGTTGACATATCAGTACGGAGCCATCAAGAATCTTGGAGGCTACACTGACTTTGGTTTGCTACAGAGTGTTTTTAGCTGAAAACTTAGATACACGCCTTGCTGTCCCATTCTGTTTCGAACGCAACACCACAATTACGGATGATTAATTTTCGAACTGGTCTAAGCACTTAATGACGAAAGTCGCTTCAGAAATATCACATGTCAAATGTGGCAGGCATACTTTCTAATAAGTGATTGGTGATGCTGGCTCATCCAGGCATTCCCCGCAAATCAATTAAAGCGTAACAGAGATTATATAAGTAGATTTTTTGAGTGTTGGAGTGACCTTGGGTGACAAAACGAGATGGTCACTGACTTTACCGGACTCATGATTATCAGTAAATGACTCTTATGAACAGTGTTAGATAACTTATTGTCGACTGATTCTTCGGAATTTTTCGATAAACATGCATTCGAGTCTAGTATAATTCAGCCAATTTCCATGTTGTCTACGATTAGTTGCTTGGATGAAAATGAAGTGGGTTATACCCTACTTTGATGTATATCCGCAACAGAAAACCTCCCTTTTGACGAAATAACTTAGACAATAGTAATAATATTGATCCGGCTGGTTTCTTCCTTCAAGGAAAGTTTCTGCCGTTGTTTTAAAGCCACTCAACAGAATGATACCTACGGCTTTCATCATTATGTTCCACAGAATTGATTAGTCACCTGCTACTCGTTTGTTATGATGTCACCACCGCTAACCAATCAGTCAGTAACAGTCTTTCATGAGGCCACGCGCGCAAATCTGTTGAGTGTGTCCCCACAGTTGAGTCACCACCTCGTGTCCAACGCAACAGTTAATTCCAAACTATCAACTAATCGACAAGAATTGTAGCGACAAAGAAATGTCTTCTTAATATAATAGTCCTCACCTCTATCACACCGGCCTAAAACTGAATCCATTGACAAAAAACGGATGTTCGTACATTAGGTGATAAAACTATCACACCAATCTAGGTTTTCCGTAAAATGTTCACAGAATAAGTCGCAGAGTTTCCATACGTTTATCCAACTGAGAAATGTTATTTCGCATCCGTTCATGCCTGACAAGTTAATGACAAATATCATTGGAATATGGGCGCCACTTGGATGGGTCGGTTTGCTCGGGATGTGTCACGAAACATTTTCACTGCGTGTGGGTCATCAATACTTTTAGTCTGCCGTGAGATGAGCGTGGACGAAAAGCATTCCGTCTGCAAATAAGTGAACCCGAGAAGATGAAATATTTTCTGACTTATTCAAAGATCACAGATTGTTATCAAAGTTTCCGGATGGAGACCTTATGTGCATCTCAATAAGGATAATGGTGGTTGACCTAAAATCACATCCGTGTTCAGTTAGCGTCCAATTTATGGACGATTTTTCCTGAGTGAAAACAAATGATTGTGCTGAACGAGTTCACAAGAACAAAGCATCGGGATTGTCATCGGATTGAGTACTAAAATATGAGTACCTTGGTTTTCATAAAACATACATAGAGTCTGGCGCAAGTGGGTGTTGGATGGTGTCGTGTGTACGCATATACAGGACTACGCTGACTTCACTAACGAAGTAAGGATGAGGTTGGCTACAGTGTGTGTAGCTGATAATGATGTGATCTTTGAACGAAAGTGATGCGCTTTGACAAAAGACAAATTACAGTGATCAGTAGCGGTAGTGAGTGCATATTTTAGGACGGGTGTAAGAGAGGTAACTACCAAGGCTGATGAACAAAACGGTGATTCTTATGTGAGAGCATTAAATGAACTTTCGTTGAATACATCACCTTAGACACATGAGAGAACGTTCTCTCGAAGAAAACGAAATGCATATACCCCAAATCACAAATGTTGATCTATTTTCTTAAAATATCGGTGAATGATTGCTCACAATGTGCTTGTAAACCAAGCCCTATAATTATATGTGAAACATGGTATTTTGTTAATTGTAGTAAGTTGCGAGGAACTAGTGTTAAACATCTGTGTCGGGGATGTCTTGAGAACAAATTGCGCGGTGGAATTTTGAACTATCGTAGTCCACTTGTAATGACTCTGCCGATAATCTTAACGAGGTTCCAAGGCATAACAGACGAAGAGTCTCTTCTGAAAATTTGTCCGCTTATTTGACCCAATAATTTTAATACTGTTAATTTTCGAACATTTCTCAGATAAATTTCAGCAAAATGGTCGTGTTAAATAAGACTAGTGTTACCGGTAATGCTCTCTGCTAGTTAACTGAAAAGATGGTTACTGTGACAGTCATCGTATATTAAATATTCGGTGAATACGGGGATGACCTTCTGGTTTATCACCAATTGCATATTTACTGTACACGGTAGTAACACTAGCATAACAACCCGACAGATACGTCCTGGTTTACTTGAAGATCCAACTCGGTTTTAATCGCAGGACGTATGACTCCACAGTGAAACAGTGAACTTTATTAACACACCAGCGGAGGCTATACAATGTTATATAGGCCAGAAACAGGTTATGGTTAAGTCGACTAGATGAATCGGTTTCTGTTTTTATATACCTTTGAGTTACGTTCTCAAAAGATGTCTTATCTCGGACCTATAGTTGCGCTCCGAATGTTGCGTAGTGGTCATTACTAGTTAACGCTACACCGGCCTTGTTGGTGAACAGTATACTTGAAAAGTCAGCTATGTTCACACTTTAGATAGCATTATGGCGGGTCTGGTACATCCATCCATTCAATTTAAACTTAATTTCAGTTTAGTTTCTTTCGATAAACCAATGGGTCTTGCTACAAACGTGTTATCTACTGTAACAAAACACTGATTATCTCAACACACCAACTGACAATGTGTGCATAACAATGGCGATAAAAGCCAGGTAGATTGCCATGGTCCACATATTTTTGATTTCCGTACATCCGATGTACATAATCCATAGTGTAAAGTGATCAAATTGCAAACATATCTATGCGAGTGCTCTCTTTTGCCCAAAACTTGAAGTGGTCTACAAGAATTCAGACATTCTCAATATAGTGAATACCGTCTATGTATTGAGTGCCAGTTCAGATACATCACTGACGATACTGTGACTAACTGCGTTTAAGTCATAATGATAGATTGTAGGCTCGTAAAGAAAAACAATGCGTCAAAACCATGCGTTAATAAAGTATTCAAAAAAAATGTTCTAATTATCACCAATACTATTTGAAAAGATTTCATAATACTCGCATAATACATGAAAAAAAGCAAACTCTATCGAAATTATTGAAAGGCGGCAGTGTCTGAACACCGGCTTCATAGTATTTCGCTTATGTTCTATTCCGAATGATCTATACCTTATTAAACCGGGTGAGATACCGTGATTGATGAGCAGTCATTGGTGGCATATCCTAGAGCCAATGGTTTGAAAAGCTTCGGGTAGTCGTCATGTGTTAGTAGTCTTCTAATATACTCAGTGGTTAAGCAAAACGTCTTGAATAGCTCCATGCAGAAGGATTTCAACAGCAAGGACAATCAAGTTACATTCGTTCAGCGTTAATGCTTGTTACAAATACCTAGGTCGTAGAACCTCGACTTATGGACTACTCACTAGGTCCCATTTTGAGGAGCTTACGGCATTGAAAAATGATCAATCGATTATGATATCAAGACCAGATAAAGGGGTCGGGATTGTTCTGCTGAATAGGGATGATTACATTTCGAAACTGATGAGTATTCTGTCCGATAGTACGAAATTTCAGAAGGATAAATCCGGGAAAGATAAGACGGTGGCAATTGAAAAAGGGTTCATGAGGACCTTACGACGGTTGAAACAGGCTGATTGTATCAGTGCACATGTATTTGAGCGCATCTGTCCAACAGGAACCCGTATCCCACGGCTGTACGGACTGCCAA
>QNGE01001447.1:150125-166293 GCA_008508345.1 Paragonimus westermani | reverse complement strand
TTCGCGAGATGTTCAACTTTGTGACGTTTTCGAGCAATCGACTAAGTTCTGCGTTCGCTTGATTTTGGGATTGTCCGCCATACCTGGCCAAACCGATCTATCTTGACACTTTTCGGACGCCAATTTTATTCCCTAACAGCGAACAATTCCGAATATGCGTTTGGTGTAACATGCAGACCAGCCAACCCTACTCTGGATGCCTGTGACTTCGCGGACCAACCTTCGGGCAACGTGGACGCACCAGGGGACAGCGTTCTTCTGAAGTATGGGTTCAAACAACAGTTCTGAAAAGAGGAACAATACAAACAAACATGAGCCGAAGGCCCAGTAAGCCATGCACACGACTTACGAAAGCTAAGACAGTAACGAAAACACAGCAGGTCGCCCCGTCACACAATTGTAATGCGCGACGGAGTGGAGGCACTGAGGAGCAGCGTCTCTCTGAAGGACAGAACCACAGCGAGAATCTAGAATGGCATTAAAAACTGGAGCAACATGTGTGAGCGAGAGGCCCAGTAACTCATGCACACAACTTACTCAAACGAAAACCAAAATGGCGTCAATCACACGACAGCGGAATGTGTTACACAACTCAAATCTAATTCGTGCGCGCTCGTTGGTTTCGGTTGCGCGTTACATTGTGTAACATGCAACCAGGAGAGGAGACGGAGATTACGACCGAAGATGTATTACGCAACACGCGACAATACTAGCATATCAAAAAGGATAAGGGTACAAAAGTACAAGGGAGTTACGTCTAATTACAAGTGTCCTGCTTGTCTGTCTGACTGTCCGTCGGTTCAAGATCCTCGTGCACAACGTTGACGTAGCGGTCTGAAAGGTGAACGAAACAACAGTGTAACGATTACAACTTTAAATTCGATCGGTGCGCGCTAACTAGTTTGGGTCGCGTGTTACACAGCTCCCCTCTTCACAGAGCACCGTCTTCGGTGCTTCGCCTATGTTTAGCACGTTCGGGATTTCCACCTTCATCCCGACCTCAGGAACGACCGGTGCTCGTTCCCGGCCTGCAGTTTGTGCGTATGGTTTTAGTCGATTAAAGTGAACTACAAGTGGCTGTCTGTTTGTTCCTGTTAGTTCACCAATTTGACAGGTTGCCTTCGAAAGAATTCGCTCGACAACATACGGCCCTTTTCACTGTTTATGCATCTTCGTTGGGACTCCCGGGTTCGAAACCGTGTTGTGCAACCACACCCTTTCGCCAACCTTCAGGGGAGCTCCAAACACCCTCTTATCGGAATAGTCCTTCTGATGCTTGTGATATGTCTCCAGATGTACCCGTGCTATCTGGTGGGCCCGCCGGAGTGTATCGAGGAGGTTGCTCACATATTGTGCTACCGGCAGTTGCAGTTGCTGTGTAACGGGCAACCGGGCATCCGAGGGTAGTCTCACTTCTCGGCCTGTCCACAAAAAATGTGGAGTTTGGTCAGTCGAAGAGTGAACGGCGCTGAGATAAGCTAACAGACATTTCGGTATAGCTGAGTCCCACTCGGTGACAATCTCCTCTGCGAAAGCCTTGAGGAGATTTTTGAAAGACCGATTCGTCCTTCACACTTGTCCATTGCCTTGCGGATGGTAAGTTGTGGTTCGCGTCTTATCTATTCCTAGTAGCCTACACATTTCACGAACCAAAGAGCTTTCAAAGCAAGAGCCTTGGTCTGAGTGGGGTTGGGTCGGGGCTCCCCACAAGCACACCCAGTGGTCGATAATGGCTGTTGCTACTGTAGATGTATCCACTTGTGCAAGTGGGACAGCTTCGCACCATTTGGTGAAGTAATCTACAAGGACCAAAATGTACCGATTGTTTTGGGGTGTCTCGTGCAACGGCCCCACAATATCTACACCGACCAACTCGTTAGGATGTCCTACGTCCATAATTTGCAACGGCGCTCGACATCCCATTTGAGGGCTTTTGAAGGTGTCGCATTTCTCGCACGATTGACATAACAGCCTGACATCCCTCCTCTGATGCGGCCACCAAAATCGTTGTCGTGCGGCCGCTCCCAACTTGTTTATTCCTGCATGTCCGAGCTCTAGGTGCAAGTCTGTTAGAACGTCACGTACCATAGATTGAGGGTCCACGATCCTTCTCATGTAAGTGGGTCCGTACTGGATGAATAATACTCCCTCTGCCATCTTGAGCCATTCCCATGGCACCCAAAGGCAGCGAGATCCATGGCTCTTTCATTCCATTTCCTTGCTTGTTGGTTTTTCCCCATTGTTCCGGCACCCTTCACAGACTAACTCAGTCTCAGGATCTGTTGCTTGAGCCTGCTGCCAGCGGCCATATTCTGCACCCTGTAGATTGATCAACGCCACGCGTTGCGTAATACAAGACGGACAATCGCCGTGATTGCGTGCAGGACGCGTTGATAATGAGTCGGCATTCGAGTGTCGTCTGCCCGCTCTGTGTTCACATACGAAGTAGTATTCCTGTAGAATCTCCCGCCATCGGACTAGCTGTACCTCTGGGTCTTTGAAGTTTTGTAGCCATCGAAGAGACTGGTGATCTGTGCGTACAATAAAACTTTTGCTTAGAAGATAATGTCGGAAATGTCACACGAAGGATACTAACGCAAGCATTTCTCTTTTGGTCGTACGGTAGTTTCTCTCACATTTGCTTAAACATCGGCTACCGTAGGCTATCACTCGTTCCCTACCGTCTTGTCCTCGTTGAGAGAGAACCGCCCCGATTGCAGTGTCGCTTGCATCGGTATCCAGAACAAACTCTCCGGCATTCGGCGGCAAGTCCGGAAAAGCTAGCACCGGCGCTGTACACAGAGCTTCGCGTAGTGATTTGAAAGCATGGTCACATTCTTCCGTCCACGTGACTTCCTGACTATTTTGTAGTAGTCTGTTCAGGGGAGTGGAAATGCGAGCGAAATCATTAATGGAGCGGCGATAATAGAACGCTAGCCCAAGAAAGCTCCTCAGATCGCTTGCGTCCTTCGGCGTAGGCCAAGATCGAATTTGTTCCGTCTTTTTTCGGTCTGTGCGGATACCCTCCCCCGAAAGTACATGATCTAGGAATGCTACCTCTTTGAGTAGAAAGTGACATTTTGAGGGTTTCAGTTTTAAACCGACTTCGGCCAGGCGGTCCAGCACAAACGCCAAATTGCGCATATGCTCTCGTTTGGACCTCCTATGGACTATGACATCATCTAGATACACTAGGCATGTCCTAGAGCGTAAGTTATGTAATACTTTCTGCATCAAGCGTTGGGACGTCGCAGGTGCGTTTGATAGTCCGAAGGGCATGACCTCGAATTCATCCAGCCCCGACGGTACGGTGAATGCCGTCTTCACTCGACCTCCACCTGCCAATAGCCTGATGCCAAGTCTAATGTACTAAAATACGTGGCTCCGCCGAGGGCACCAAACAGGTCATGAATTCTTGGTAACGGAAATGCATCTTTCTTTGTCACCATATTGAGCTTCCTGCAATCCACGCATAACCGTAGTTCACCGTCTTTCTTTTTTATCAGGACTATCGGGGCAGCTCATGGAGACTTTGAGGGCCGGATCACGTTCTTCTGTAACATGTCGTCAACCGTCTTACGCACCTCAACCTGAAGGTGTGTAGGTATTCTGCGTGGGGGTATCCTGATTAGAGGCGCATCCCCTGTATTAATTCCATGCTTCAAAAGGCTCGTGCGAACTAAAGTTGCTCCCTCCCACGCGAACACTCGTGGTCGACTCTTGATTATCGATTTCAAGCACTGAGCACTACGCGAGTTTCTGGGAGCCCCACTCAATTTGATCATCTGGCCAATTTGACGGTTTACTTCGGAAGGGGCGGCAGTGAAGTAGAGAGCGAAGTCGTTTTTTGGCAGAGTTATAGACGCAGGTGTCAACTGAGTTGAGCCGGACGGGTTCCTTAGCTTAAGGCTGTGCAAATCGAGCGTGCATCTCAGACGGCCTGAAATATCCATCCCCACTATAACACAGAATGGGAGTTTGGGGCTTACCATGAAACTGTGCTCTATATGGCATCCAGCTATTATGACCGGCGCAACGATTCTGCCCTCTGTAGGCATTTGGTCACCACTGGCCGTAAGGATGCGGTGACAACACGGTTTTCGCTTGTAGCCCGAGAGTCTGCGTACTGTGTGTGTGTGCCGATTACGCTTAAGGAAGCTCCGGTATCTACCAGACGTACAAGTGCTATTCCACATATCATTATCTGAACTGTGAGTTCTGCCAGCGGTTGGAAACAATCGGTAAGGGAAGGAACGTAAACTAGACTATTGGGCTTGCCTGTTCTGACGTAGCTTCCGGTGGCTCGGTGGGTAGCTTCGGAGGCTTGACGATTTGCCCGGAACGCAATGTCGCATGGTCTACGCGACTTGTTCCACCAAGATCGCTGTTCACGGCCACCATAGCGCGAGTGGCTAGATCCCCGTTACTGGTCTGAGCTTCTTCTATGCATTGGGGGGCTGTTCCTCTGACTGGTTGCCCGTGCCGCGACGCAACATTGTACTGGTCGGCCGATGGCTGCCTCGACTCGCTCGAGGTCTTCGGCCAACCGCACTGCGGCGTCCAGGTCGCTAGGTGGATGAAGTAGAAAATCCCTTTTTATGTTCGTTGGCCGGATCCCCTCCACTAGCTGTTCAAGAATCCGTTTTCGGAGTTCCTCTGCGGACTCTTTCTCATAACCGCGCTCGGCCAGGTGCCGCAGTTCGCGAGCAAACGACCGGAAGGTTTCCCCCTCGAACTGTCTGCGAGCATGCAACTGTTGTCGGTAGATAGTCGGATGCAAGGGGGCGTCCAACAGACGTCGTATGTCGGTAAACGTCTCATCTGATACAGGGGTGTCCAGGATTTTTGCCTCGACAACAATATCGAAGGCCTCTCCATTCAGCAACTTCAGAATAAGATTGCTGTGGGACTCTGCTGGGAAGTTACGGAGATAAGCTCTTACTTGGCCTTCCCAACGAGAGTAGTGACCCCCCACAGTAAACTTACCGGGATGTGGGATCGATACTTGGAACCCTGCTGTTGTCTGTGTAGGATGTTCGTCAGGGTTTGCACAAGGTGACTGAAGTCTCCGGATGTGGGAGGAGTAAGATGTTGGTCTTCTTCAGGTTTCTTTGTAGATTCCGACATTTCGTATCCTGGCAAGGTCGCCAAATTGTAACATGCAACCAGAGGAGACGGAGATTACGACCGAAGATGTATTACGCAACACGCGACAATACTAGCATATCAAAAAGGATAAGGGTACAAAAGTACAAGGGAGTTACGTCTAATTACAAGTGTCCTGCTTGTCTGTCTGACTGTCCGTCGGTTCAAGATCCTCGTGCACAACGTTGACGTAGCGGTCTGAGAGGTGAACGAAACAACAGTGTAACGATTACAACTTTAAATTCGATCGGTGCGCGCTAACTAGTTTCGGTCGCGTGTTACAATCGGACATTCTCTCGCAGTGACCTTGAAATATTTGAAAACCGCCCAACCTTGTAAACAGTGAATTAGTGTAACATCTGATTTTTAAGACTAAATCTGTAATTCAAGCGAACTATTTCCTTCTCCGTGACGTGCGTCAATGTTCCATGAACTGAAGTGATTTTCTTTTTGACTACCTACTTCTTGCAACAAACTTCACCGTTGTGCTACCGCTTTATTGTTCGATTTTGTGTGGTTTGTAAACATCTACAGTGATCGCGCATAACAAAGGGTGCTTGTCACATACGCGTTAAGAAATACATATATATTGTTATTATTATTATATATACAGCTTAAAATGACCAGAGTGCAGAAGATTATACGTATATATATATATATAAATTTATACCGATATCTAACGTGGTTCTACAAATTCAGAAATAAACAATTTAAACATACAGCAACTCACGACCAGGTTTACAAGCACATGCNACAAATTCAGCAATAAACAATTTAAACATACAGCAACTCACGACCAGGTTTACAAGCACATGCTGTGGGTTACAGTTACTAATATGAACAAATGTGGTAGGATATGGTAGAAATTGAGGTATTAGTATGAAAGCCGAATACAGTTCAATTGTTGACGTACAATGTAGTGTTTATGGAAGGGGAGTAAATTTCACCCTATCAAACAGTCAGGAGTAAGAGCGGATATGACAAATGGAGGTCACGTAGAACTTGTGAGTAGAAGAGAGTGAAACGTGTAATTGGAGTTCACACTCCCCCGACAATCGTAGAACCGGCGGCGTCCTCTTCGTTTAGAGTTTCTTCTAACAAACAGATTTGTCGAACGGCTGATCTGAAATTTCCTTTGTACGCTCGTATATTTACTACTCTCACCAAACCGTCATGCCTTCTCTTCGTTTCCACAGATAATCCCTACGGCCACAGACCTCTTGATATGCGAATATCGCTGATTAAAACTAGGTCCCCTACCTCCAAGTCTAGTTTCTTTTCGTGCCACTTTTGCCGGCTCTTTAATGCAAGTTTATAACACCGCAGCCACCTTCTCCAGAATTCTTCGGACAAATGGTGCACTTGTCGCCAGCGTTTACTCAAACGGTTCGGTAATTGAGGCTCCTTCGGCTCCATGGAATGTTCGCTCGTTAAAACCAGTAACTGGTTCGGACATAGGGTTCCCAGTTCGTCTGGGTGACCTGGTTTAAGAGTTAGCGGCCGACTGTTGAGTATTCTCTCTACTTCTTTCATGGTGGCTTGCAGAACTTCATCGTCTATGAGTATATCACCCGTGATAAACCGGAATATCTGCCTTATCGAACGTATCAAACGTTCCCATGCGCCACAACGATGACTAGCTTAGGGTGGATTGAATATTCATGCTCATTTTTTTCCGTAAGACAAGAGGGTATCTTGTCTTGTTTCCACGAACTAATAGTGCCTTTTAAAACTGATTGGGCTCCACGGAAATTCAATCCATTGTCGCTGTATATTTTGGACCGCACACCGCGTCTAGAAAAAACCGGTGGAACGCACACAAAAACGAGTCTGTGTCCATCGATTGCGTAACTTCTATATGCACTGCTCTTACAGACAGGCAAGTGAAAATACATCCATGTCGCTTTTCCGTTGTTCATTCGTGCTTGACGAACAGGGGACCGAAGTAGTCCATGCCCACAGCGGCAAATGCTGGTTGGAAGACCAAGAAACGATCGCCACTTATGGGCGCCATCTGCTGACCACATAGTTCGGTGTTCCAAATCCTACACTTTGCACAATTTTGCGACAGTCTGCGTACTGTCGAGGTTACCTTCAGAATCCAGTATCGTTGGTGAATTTCAGAAAGCACAGGAGATGCTCCTACGTGTCCATTTTTTCATGATAGTCCAAAATAAACAAGCGAGTTGCAAAATGTTTAGCAGGTAGAAGAATCGGATGTCTCGCACCGTATGGCAATGGAGACCAGTTCAACCCTCATCCGACTCGTAGGATGCCACGTCCTAAAAAGGAACACGGCTTCCTAAGAGGACTCGCAAGAAGCTTAAGGCACCTGCTGGACTCTCTTAGTGTGCGGGTTTTAATCGTCTCAATATCGCCTCCGGAATGATGTTGTTGTGTCACTCACGCTATCTCCAATTCAGCCTCTTGGAGGTCGCTTGGCTCTAAGGGTCTCAATGTAAAAGCTTCTGTCTTTCTACCGAATTTCAGTATTTAGTATTATATAAACCGTGACAAAAAATTGCTATTCTCCGTCGCAGCATTTTCCAACTAGCAGAGCTGGTGATCACATTAAAACATGAACTCGTCGTTTGGCAGTGCTAAACAGAAATCACGTCCTTCTTCAGTCCTTCTTTCGGAATTTCGCCTAAGGCCTTTGGCATAGCTGGCCACTCTGATTTTTCCTGCCACAAAAAGTCGGGTCAGTGAAGCCACTGATTCAACTTACATTCATCGCGTGCACGTATATCTCTCGATGCTAAATTCGCGGGGTTCTTCGATGTCTGAACACATCTCTACTGAGCAGGAGACGAACACTGATGTATAGCTGATAGTCGAGTTGCAGTGAACGCGGTAAACCGCTTATTTGTATAACGGATCAGCTGCAAGACTACCATCGAATCCACCCAAAATGTTGAATTGAACTTCAGTTTGAGGCCTTCCATAGCCTGAACGGCCAGACGGGCTGCCAGAACTGCTGCGGTTAGTTCAAAGCGAGGTATTGTAGCCGATTTGATGGGAGAGACGCGCGACTTTCCCATCAGGATGGAACACGCTACACGCTTATCGTCGTTTTCTACCCTAGCATAAACTACTGCTACATAGCCCAGCTCGGATGCATCTGAGAAACAATGCAGTCTCACATCAACAGCAGCAAATGCTGTCGGTATATGGGGGCGAGGAATTTTCACTTGTTCCAACGAACGGCTATCGATTAGAAAGCTGTGCCATTCATTCAGTTCTGCCTCGTCCGCAATCTCATCCCAGTTCATATTTTTCCTTACAAACGACTGTAGCAGAAGCTTGGCTGGGAGCAGTACAGGGGCAACCATTCACAAAGGATCATAGGTAGAGTCTACAAAGGACAGTAGGGCTCTTCGAGTATATCCGGCGTCGGTCTTTTTTAGACGAACGTTAATATAGTCACTGCAGACATTCCACATTACTCCGAGAGTTGGATGCATAGAAGAAGATTGCAGATTACGGTCCGCGTAGTCACTGGAAACCGATTTGGTCGACTGAAGGGGTAATACTTGATTGTCGTTGCTCATCCACTTGGTCAAATTAAATCCGCCTTTAGACGCGACCACTATGAACTGGAAGGCTTGAGTTCGAGCTTCTTCTACGGAGTCGCAGCTGGACAGACAGTCATCGACGTAGAAACTCCCCTTCATAACCAATAAAATTAATGAGGAAATTCCTTGACACAATCTTCTATAGTTCGGCTGAGTGCGAAACTGGCGCAGCTGGGGGAAGTTGAAGCTCCAAACGGGTGAGCCGTCATGCGAAATGCAGCAGGTTCTCGATGGACCTGTCCATTGGGCCACCACAAAGATCGTAGACAGTCTCCGTCGCTTGCAGTGGTCTTGACTTGGTGGAACATGGCCCCAATATCGGCCACCGCTGCGATACGTCCAACCCTGAATTTCATCAGAACATCGACTAAACTGTTGACAAGATCAGGTACCTTCAGCAGTTGTTTATTCAGTGGAGTGCCTTGACAATTGCTTGCACAATCGAATACGACTCGGAATTCTCCTGGCTTATTTGGGTGGAATATACCAGAGACTCTTTCTCTAATGTGGCCTTTCGAGTTTCACGGGTTCGGCAAATACTAATCATCTACGGCAGTAGTATACAACTGATGCATTACATGGTCTTTCGTAAACTTCTTCCGGAGTGAAATCAATTTTTGGTAAGCGACTGGGTAATTTTTGGGCAACGTCGGGCAACCATAATTTCACGGCAATCTGAATTTGTAATGAAGGGCACGTTTTTCAAAAGAAGATTTCATCTGTTCGACCGCATCCTTATCTTCAACAGACATGGCCAGACGACAAATGCTTGGTTCCAAAAATTCCAATTCGTACATACTTTCAATGAAATCGGGGTCTTTGTTAGGTTTGCCACATATAGCGTGGACACACGGGCCCTTCTGCTCTTCCCCATCAATGCGACCCAGTAACACCCAACCAAGCGGAGTACGTTTCGCCAACGGCTACGCCGGACTTCCACGCTGTTGCTCGAGTGTTCAGGGGGCCCCGGTCGTTTCATTCCTTCAAGTACTCCAATTTGAAGACCACGATTATCTGGAGAAGTGACGTCCTGCAGATGCTTCCAACGTGTAAGCTGCTCTGAAGATGGTGCTTCTCTCTGGACCTGAGGCATCTTCCTCAGGTTCCAATACGGCACAACTTTCGATAGCTTCTCGTGCTTCGCCGTCACAATAATGAATCGGATGAGATAAACGGGCTTCAGGATATTGCACAATGTTCAACACACTGGACTAAAAACTACGAATAAACAACCAGCATCTCATCGGATCCCCACTGAATCTAACTGTGTCCCGTTTGGGAAGGTTCGACAGGGAAGTGATGATCCTCCCAAGCTCACTCGATTATTGACGGCTGTTCGACGACTTGTTGACACCCTTCGCACATGCCTCCGGCAGGACTCGGTCTCACAAACCGTCATGTTGCATACCACCATCGTACCACCTAGCCACCGATCCAACACTCACGGGTCTTTTAGCAGGAGCATTAAACGAGGTACAGGCAGCATCCTAGTAGTCATGAGAGTCAGAGTTTTCGCTTTGTTTTCCTGCACAAATTATCCGGCAGTCACCATCAGGCTTTTAAGTCCTTAGACCTGTGTCTGCTGGATAATGTATCATGGCCTTCGAAGTCAATTTTTCTAATTCCCTTATGGGCAATTGCGCTGCAGCCAGCTTCTCAGTTAACATAATCTCGTCACTACCATCTTGCAAGTCACCGATAGAATATTCATCGCTGCTTTCGTCCACTATGCGTGTGCCACCGGTCAACTTAGGTTAAATCAGCGGGAGAATCGAAATATGTGTCCAAGTAGCCTAGTCTTACGCACGGTCTGGGCTGGATATATATGTATATGTATATCTTAAAATGGGCAGAGTGCAGAAGATTATACGTATATATATAAATTTATACCGATATCGAACGTGGTTCTACAAATTCAGCAATAAACAATTTAAACATACAGCAACTCACGACCAGGTTTACAAGCACATGCAACAATGCAGCAGAAACGTGGCAAAGTGTCGCATTAATTCCAGCGGTAACACATGCTGTGGGTTACAGTTACTAATATGAACAAATGTGGTAGGATATGGTAGAAATTGAGGTATTAGTATGAAAGCCGAATACAGTTCAATTGTTGATGTACGATGTAGTGTTTATGGAAGGGGAGTAAATTTCACCCTATCAAACAGTCAGGAGTAAGAGCGGATATCACAAACGGAAGTCACGTAAAATTCGGAGATGAGGGCATACTACTGTCAACTTATGAGTAGAAGAAAGTGAAATGTGAAACTGGCGTTCACATTATGGATGATTCGATTCGGTATTCCAGGCTGTGTAGCTCTCTCAACGACTTATACCGTCTACTCGATAATATATTTAAGCTATCCCAATATGGTTTTCCTGAACATTTGTTCAAAAGCTTGGATGGATAACGAAACCAGAGAATAAACAACTAACGCAGCTGTTTTAGTGATAGGACAGGCATTATAATACCCTCGACGGTTGTCGAGCACGAACCTTAGCTTTCTGCAAGTGCTTTCTTGTTGTTCCGCATCCTCCATCTCTTTAGTACTACCTTTAAAATAGGTTGCATAAGTAGCTGACGGACCTACATTTCTGAAACGTCTCAGATTCTAGGCTCTTCATAGAATGAACGGCGTTAACTTCTTACCTGCTAAATTAGCTACAACCATATTCGCAACACGAAGATTATTGTGATATACATTTACACATCTCTTCTCGTGACAATTCCATTGTTTTAATGGAGTAAAGCGGCATCGCGCAAATAAACAGTGTAACTTAAATCTGATTTGGAATATCGGATTAATGCTGTCCCCTTGTTTCGAATTACTGGCGATCAAGTTAAGCCACCTTTGGTGGTGTAGACAGCTCTTCACATGCTACAACGATGGCATATAAATTGATATCGTACTGATAAAAGTTTGGAATATATCCACTAGTCGACAAGACCGGTAGTCGAAACTCCCGTCATCAAAGATTCGGGTCATGTGAATTCCTTGGAATGAGGAGTTTCACTAGTGTGACAAGCTTGCTGCGGCATTCGCGCCAATGGTTGCAACACATCAGCTGTCCACTCCTGCATGTGCGTTTTCCCTCGTTTTACTCCCGATCACCCAATCCAGTTATCCGGATAATTGCATGGGTGAGAGTCTGATACATGTATCCTCATCCCGCGCGACGAAGACACATGAAAATTTCGCTGAAATGCCCAAGGTAGGAGGAAAAGAACACTGCCAAAACCCATAGCTGGATACTGCAAATAAGTCATAAGTTAAGTTCGCACGATTGTTTGTCTGCACGCCATGTGATTTTGTGTTGCGTAACTGAACCACACATACTTCCGGTTCGCTCGCCCATCTGTGGCCTCCCTAGCTAACTCGCGTGTCGGTATCATTTGTGACGCTATAAGGGATCTTCTAAACATTTCCTCGAATAAATACTCGGTCTGTATTCCCACTCCACATTCACATTCATTCCACTTGCAAAACATCGAAATTTCGCTTGCTCCATGACAGCGTTATATGCGTCGCCCAGCGGTTACATATTTTAATTTGTTGCTATCACAAATTATGGGGACGAACATCAGTTCAGTAATGCAGATTCATTAGTCCAATTGTCCGATCTTGAAAGATTCATCCGAATCATTGAAACAAGATATGTACCAATTCAAGTAGCTGTTAGTCATTCTTCACGAACTCTCGGATGTGGTGCTACTCACGTATCTGTTTGGGGTGGGGACATTCGAAAGACTGGCATCGTCTTATAATATGATCTGGTTATTTCCTGCTCCGTTGGAGACTGCAAGTGTGCTCACCACATTACTTACTGTTGAGGTAGAAACGAGGAATCGGGCGTTTGAAAATGCAAGGTGACATGTAAGTGAGACCGGTTCAGCTAAGGGGTAAATAGGGAACCGGACGAATCATGCCATACGCCTTCTCTGACCCAGCCAAGAAAGTTGTTTAGGATTTGGGTTAAACAGTGTATGTCAACTTCCACCAACTGTTTACTCTGAGAACTAAGTGTCAGTCCCTTGAAACGCGACAGAGTGATGTCTAATAGAGAACTCCGTGTACAGAACTAAGGCTTTCATCTGGACCAGCTGGGAGTGGAAAATCCCCAGGAGATGAATCCATCTGGGGGATTGTAATGCTTATAATTCGTAACGGAACACCTTTTACCGTTGTTTGACCGTATAAATAACTGCGTCGTACATAATGCAGATCGCAGTATGATTTCGTCGGCTCACTTGCTGTGTTATTGCTACAACGGGACACCCCGCTGTGGGTAGGAAATAAGTACATTCGCGACCAATATTGCGTATGTCTACCCATTAGGGGTGAAGCAGAGAAATGCCAGAACGAACTCCAATGGTATTTACAGTTGCGTCAAACAAATAGGATTGATCATTCCTCATGGAATGATGTTAATCGGTTACTGCATACCAAAGCTCTGGTATGTCTGGGACAAGCTGTAGCATTGAGTTCACTTCTCAAACAACTAGCCCATTCTTATGTGACATTGAAAGTGTTCTCTGCAAATGGGATTGATTCAAAACACCAATAGCTATCATTACATATACATGTGTATACACTCACGCCCAACAGCACAACCACTGGCAGCAGAACAGTGCGAGGGTGATAGATGAAACTAACAACAATATCGCTGAAACGAAACTAGCATCATAAGAAGCATTCTTTCAATGAAAATTGACTGTAGTTAGGAGCATCTGCTCTCAATTACCTACAATTAAATTCAAAATTTATCTTCGATCTGATGCTGTCTCACCAGTGGCTATCAAGCAAGTGTGTGAGGATATGTCCCCTCCTTCACTCAGTTCGTTCCCGCCATTAATTTTTCCAAGCAATTTTCTTTCCCAGTGGTCTAAGGCATGACGGTAATAACTATTGTCCCATCAACCACACACCAATCTGCTGAAGACTAACTGAAAGGAGGATAGGAGTACGCATCGTCGAGTTCTATAGGTCACAAAACCTTATAAACCTTGCACAGCACGACTTCCTTAGTAGTGCTTTCTTGTCCTAATGTCAGCGTAATGAAAAACCTCCTGTACATTTCGTGGAATGAATAATCGGTCTGTATTCCCTCTCTATTCACCTTTATGAATTTCGCATCTGGTAAATTCGTAGGTGGGAGGAACGACTTAGCGCCGTACATTGAATTGTTGAGCCCGTTCAAATAATATTTCGTTTCCCACAAGTACATCTTTTGTAGAAGTGTGACTTACTATTTTTATGTATTTTACACATACTTATTTGTAACCTGTATCATTATCCATTCTGTTATAATGAAGACTCACAGTGATACATCACCAACATTAGTGAGAAATGTACTGTGAATTGGAATAAACGGGACTTACCAGCTGCCTGAATACTTCCACATCTCCAACTTCATGGTCACCAGCTGCAGTTCTAAGACCTTTTGCGGTGTGAGGTGCATCAGGACCAATGGTGCTGTTGACGAACGAGCTGTTACGTGCTCGAACCGCAACGCATTAACTCACGATCTCATGACGTGCAATTCCTTACGCATCGTACTATGTTACATAACAAAACTTTCCATTACATCTGATGAAGAAGGAAATGGGGCTCGAAAAAATGGGTGAGTTTGGTAATAATCTCAAGGTTCACCGTTTCGGAGGTACCACTACGTGGAGCACCATCTTCAGCTGCGGTGGTAGTGGAGAACAATCGACGTCAACCGGATAAACCGAATTTTCCGTTTCCTGAGTGGTGTTTGAAAGGACGATTGTTTGTCTGAAAGCGCTGTACAGTGTGAATTCATTTCACCGTCTACGTTTGGCCCCATGATCCATTATATCCGTGGTGTCAGACGGTGGTATGTATGATAACTGTTCCAGTATTGTTGGATTTTAAGTGCCAAGTTCAAGTAATTTGAAAAGTGAGAGAACAGTCAAAAACGGCTTCCTGTTGCAAACAGCATCTTGGTTTTGTAGAGCTTGGAGCTTGTGGGTACGGTCATAGCGCGCAATAACTTCCAGTGATGCTTTGTGGAACATACTCCTGGCTGCCCTTCTCGAACTTACGAGCAATCATCACTGTTTCGACGTCAACTTCAACAAGTTGATGCCTCTGAAAAAGAGAATGTTTGTTGGCCACAGTAACATACGCCTCAATAGAAACGGTAAGGCACTCGGCAAGGTGTATTTTTCCGAATCCTCTACAGGTGTGCATAACCAGATGGATTACAACAGATTTCAATCGTAAAAGTGGTCGTTGTCATCTTTTTTAACGACCTACGCAACAGATTGACCTCTACTATGGCAGCATTAGAAAATGCAAAGTCTGGCAGTTGGCATCATCTTGTCAGAGAATCGCAATACATGGCAAAATCTCGCTGTGTGCGAGGGCTTCCTAAAGCCACGTCATTTATAAACTCACACAATCCACCGACCGACATCACGTTGTTGTGCAACATACCAGCATACAACAGGGTTATAAGTAGAAGCTGACCCTTCATAATGGAAGTAGGTGGAATGAAATTTGCCCGTGTGCCGCACGCTATTCCATCTTATTCGTCAATTGCACCCGCATTCTTCTTACTAAACGCGGAAAAATTTACTGAGCAGGCATAATTGGATGTCGCCCAAACCTTCGTAAACTTCTCAAGTACGGTTCAGATAGGAACACCGAATAATAGTCCAGTGATCCGTGCACACGAACGTCTGCTGGCGCAATCGAAGTTGAGCAGCAGCTGCGACTCACCGTATAGACCAGCAAGACAATCCAAGGTTATCCGCAACATTTATTCAACGTATTTCACATAGCGTATACACCATTTTGGGCACTGGAGCATGTGAATGCAAACGGAGAAATTCAATGTTTTCACACACCTAATCATCTACTATATCGTTCAACGAAATAGGACTGATGTACAACAGGAACTGACGAAATTCTGTAACCTCCCAATGGTCGTAGTCCACTACTGACCGACCTATTCTCGAGAGCTCAGCAGTCATGGAAACCCTCAGTTTGAAGATTTCAGCGTGCGAACGGTTTAGTTAGGATGGCTCCAGATGATTTCTTCTCTCAGTGGAACATACCGTCCGAAGATCCATCAACCACTCCACTATTCCAAAGCACAACAGATGCGTTCAATTAAGCGAGAGACAACTCGTCATATTCTTCTTGTTGACCTCGGGATCTGAAGTCATTTTGTGTTGGTAAGCAGCAATCGGTTGGTCTAAACAACACATTTTGATTAACGTACAGTTCACGTGTTGTGTACTTCTCACCAAAGTACTAATCAGTGTGTTTCTTCATTTGGGGGATAAAAGCTCTTGCGGATTTTTCACCAGTTACGAAATCCTCAACAACCTGGACCTGACAGCTACATGTCAACAGAAATGAACGAAACTTCAATAGAATCATCAAGTCTTCGATTACGTATTCTAGGTATTTCAC
>QNGE01001447.1:111041-146770 GCA_008508345.1 Paragonimus westermani | reverse complement strand
GCCCAAACCTTCGTAAACTTCTCAAGTACGGTTCAGATAGGAACACCGAATAATAGTCCAGTGATCCGTGCACACGAACGTCTGCTGGCGCAATCGAAGTTGAGCAGCAGCTGCGACTCACCGTATAGACCAGCAAGACAATCCAAGGTTATCCGCAACATTTATTCAACGTATTTCACATAGCGTATACACCATTTTGGGCACTGGAGCATGTGAATGCAAACGGAGAAATTCAATGTTTTCACACACCTAATCATCTACTATATCGTTCAACGAAATAGGACTGATGTACAACAGGAACTGACGAAATTCTGTAACCTCCCAATGGTCGTAGTCCACTACTGACCGACCTATTCTCGAGAGCTCAGCAGTCATGGAAACCCTCAGTTTGAAGATTTCAGCGTGCGAACGGTTTAGTTAGGATGGCTCCAGATGATTTCTTCTCTCAGTGGAACATACCGTCCGAAGATCCATCAACCACTCCACTATTCCAAAGCACAACAGATGCGTTCAATTAAGCGAGAGACAACTCGTCATATTCTTCTTGTTGACCTCGGGATCTGAAGTCATTTTGTGTTGGTAAGCAGCAATCGGTTGGTCTAAACAACACATTTTGATTAACGTACAGTTCACGTGTTGTGTACTTCTCACCAAAGTACTAATCAGTGTGTTTCTTCATTTGGGGGATAAAAGCTCTTGCGGATTTTTCACCAGTTACGAAATCCTCAACAACCTGGACCTGACAGCTACATGTCAACAGAAATGAACGAAACTTCAATAGAATCATCAAGTCTTCGATTACGTATTCTAGGTATTTCACGGCATGAACACATTCAGATAGGCCGCCGATGAGTGCCTCTTGATGAAACTAGCGTCTTTTGGCACAAAAGGCAACTTGTATACTTGTCTCGCGTCATATCTTGAAGGCCGAATCCGAACAGTTGAAACCAGTGATGATTGATTTTATTTCAAGGATGCGTTCTGGGACTGTTGCGCTTCCTCTTATGTTTAAATGACATGAGGTGTTACTATACATGGCAATCCTTTTCTGTGTGCCGGCGACATAGAAATCGTTTTTACACTTCGCCAGCCCAGTAACATCGCTTTCTGTCTAAGAAATATATGACGGGATACGGCGTCGGGAGAACTGAGGTACGGAACATGGCTGATATTGTTCTCAGCGAACAAATCGGACTTTATTATTTATGATTGTCAACTACCCAACGGGTCTGTCTCACTAGACGGCTATAATATTAGTACAATCAATTCTGTCGGGGATCTTGGTGTACAGCGTTCTAACTCTCTCAATTTCTCTGAGGGAGTGTTGTTTTCAGGTAGCAAAACTAAAAGAACAGTACGCTGTATCAAAAAGACACTCAATTCACCGGCTGTGAGGTTGACGCTCTACAAAATGTGTGATGGACCTCAACCAGAATGTTGCACGTTCATTTACCGCCATCCACTCAATTCGGACAGCATTGAGTTGGAAAACCTCCGAAGATCACTTGTCAAAAGCTTTTCAGCATACCCACCGTAATACGCCTGCAGAGAAGGTTGTCAAAACTTGATATCGATTCACTCTGAATAAAAGACTAAAGTTGAACCTTACACTACATTTTAAACTCACAAATTTGGACACCATCACTACAGTGTTCACCGTTCACCCACAAAAACTTTCTCCTATATAGTCAATTTTCTAACCCTTAAAACTCTAAGAAGGATCCACGCATACAACCCTATCATAAAATATTTTTACATCTGAAATAAGCCTCCAAGTGAAAGCAGAACCGGTATCAAAATCCAGCATTTTGGAAGTGGCCCAGACAGCTATCCTGTGTAGAGTTCAGACGGGCTATGGCCGATCAATTACGAACAACGCAACGAGTATACGAGAAATATATTGTCGACACGTAAAATCGTCGAAAGCGAGCAAAAAGCGAGATGAAACGTCAACACAGCAAAACGTCACGCGAGCAGGCACCGGAGCAGGAACGTTCGAGTGCACGGGTGGTCTGCCGGTAACCATACTCGTTCAAACGAAAGTTCAAACGCATGCAAAATGTGGTGGAAGGGAGAGAGTACAAATGATAACTGTAACTTCAACACAGTTAGCCATAAACAAATAGGGTCGCTACACCTGCGTTATCAAACACAATGACTACCTTAGAACTATATGTATCGTCTGAAGAGTTTTTTGAATGTGACCAGGGAAACATTCAGCCGTCAGCTGCATACAACATACATACTTGTCCTCGCTATCAAGCTCCAATCGAAAACATATCCCCTGAAACAGTTCTCCGTTTCTCTATAATTTATATGCATCAGAAAATTTACTCTTGATCATATGCAGTGGTATATAGACCGAAGGCTATAGTATTATGTACTTACGAAACCGTTGGAAAATCAATATCATTCTATTGATGTATAGCATTTTGTAGTCACTACCCATATTGTTCGAAAATGTTGGAATGAAATTTATTGCTAAATTCATCATGGCTTACCTTATCGAGAGATACATTTGAGGCGTGCACGTGTGAAACACGTGTTTATAGTTCACATATATATTTATGCCTTTATATAGAAGTTCGTTAATCTTGGTGCGCTCTCTGGCTATAATCGACAGTAACCAGTGCAAAATGATTACTGATCGACCCAAAACAGTTGTGCACTCGTAAAGCTCACATAATCGCATTAAAACCTCGAATTACTTAGTGTTGCACCTCCTGCATCGACCTTCCTTGTAAACCAACTAACACTCTTTGTATGTTATGAAACATCGAGTTCTGTTCAAATATCGGACGAATATATCAAACTAACAACGAAATTCTGTGGTAATCCTGTTCTAGAAATAGCTACCGCTTACCAAATGATCGCGTTCCACTACAGTAGCCACATGTGAGTGCTACAAATTTCATTACCTTACACAATACTAATATTATCGTGTGATAGTGTTTAGTGAAATAATTACTCACATCGAATTATTTGCCTTAGTCCACACAAAAACTGGAAATTTTCCCCTATTAGGATATTGGGGCACGCAGTCGTTCCATGGGTAACTTTGTGTGTTTCTTCCGGATAGCTAACCGAAACGCAATTGATGTCGTTTTCGCATGTTTTTTAAACATAGCTGCTGACAGAAAATATTGTGATCGTCTTTCCTCTTTAAACTCCTGTTGGCTCACCAATACCGGTCATTTCTCCCATATTTTATCACATCAATTTGTAATAATTTTGAGAGGCATCAGGTTAGTGATTTCAGCCAAATTGCTTTTTGTGTTGAATGGAAGTAGTAGTGCGTTAACATGGCCGCGAGGTTGCTCGACTGCTCATGTTTATCGCTTGTCTAAAGTAGCTTACCAGGAATGTTTGGAAGGCAACTCTGAGACACCGACGGCTAGTAATATGAAGAGGTTGCTAACGAACCCGCTCGTACCGCAACATTATCCAGGTAGATCACTGCTGTGATGTTCACTAAAGTATTCGGACGCAAGTTCTCTTGAAGTGATTCCGTATCTCATAAAAAGTGCTAAGGAAGGTCTCCTCACGGATGTAGGATCTGTTGAATCTCTTAGTTAGCCCTCAACTTCACCGGTGCCCCTAGCAGAGATGACAAACCATCTCAATGGTGTTGAATGCAGGTCAGTTAAGACTTCACCAAAAATTATTACGATCACTTTATTAGGCAGCGCCGTTGTCGCTACCAACAAAGGGAACGGAACACCCACAAACATTGCTGTCAAGTTTGCCCTTGAAACTCTTATGTGTTTGAGAGTCGTCGGCATTATGCTCAGTCATGGAGAAAGTTATAGCAGAATTAGCGTTCGATGCACAAACTCTGCTGAGAATAGCACGGAAGTGTGGATCTACGTTAACCGGGGTGGGGAGTAGAATTATTTCGGTGTGAATAATTGCATGAACCACACTGCAGGTCGCCGCTGGAGAGAAGACTTAAAAATTCTCCGGCGGCAATCGCATTTCAATATCCTGGCTCATTTAACAGTTGACGCTTATAAATGTGACTTGTCCTGTGTAGGCTTACGGACCCTTCACGCCGATGCTCATCGTGGACTTCTTCTGTAGCCATTCTGAACATGTTAATGATGTGAAATACCTAGAATACGTAATCGAAGACTTGATGATTCTATTGAAGTTTCGTTCATTTCTGTTGACATGTAGCTGTCAGGTCCAGGTTGTTGAGGATTTCGTAACTGGTGAAAAATCCGCAAGAGCTTTTATCCCCCAAATGAAGAAACACACTGATTAGTACTTTGGTGAGAAGTACACAACACGTGAACTGTACGTTAATCAAAATGTGTTGTTTAGACCAACCGATTGCTGCTTACCAACACAAAATGACTTCAGATCCCGAGGTCAACAAGAAGAATATGACGAGTTGTCTCTCGCTTAATTGAACGCATCTGTTGTGCTTTGGAATAGTGGAGTGGTTGATGGATCTTCGGACGGTATGTTCCACTGAGAGAAGAAATCATCTGGAGCCATCCTAACTAAACCGTTCGCACGCTGAAATCTTCAAACTGAGGGTTTCCATGACTGCTGAGCTCTCGAGAATAGGTCGGTCAGTAGTGGACTACGACCATTGGGAGGTTACAGAATTTCGTCAGTTCCTGTTGTACATCAGTCCTATTTCGTTGAACGATATAGTAGATGATTAGGTGTGTGAAAACATTGAATTTCTCCGTTTGCATTCACATGCTCCAGTGCCCAAAATGGTGTATACGCTATGTGAAATACGTTGAATAAATGTTGCGGATAACCTTGGATTGTCTTGCTGGTCTATACGGTGAGTCGCAGCTGCTGCTCAACTTCGATTGCGCCAGCAGACGTTCGTGTGCACGGATCACTGGACTATTATTCGGTGTTCCTATCTGAACCGTACTTGAGAAGTTTACGAAGGTTTGGGCGACATCCAATCATGCCTGCTCAGTAAAATGCGGTTTGCTCAGTTAGAAGCCACATTTGCGCTACGACAGATAAGTTCAGAGCTGACGCGTTTCCATCACGTAGTTGCAGCACTGCCATGTCACCTCATTGACGAGGTGAACGATGTTTTGGAGTTACCGGACTCCACGAAGCCATACGAGCAACTTAAAGCGGCCGTAATCGAGCGCGTTGGCTTGTCCGATCGCTAACGTATTTTTCAGCTTCTGAGTGCGACCGAGCTCGGTGACCTTAAACCTTCGCAGCTCCTTCGCCACATGCAGCGGTTAGCTGGCACGACACACATAGAAGAGGCTCTACTTCGGGAGATGTGGCTACAGCGTTTGCCTAAGGATATGCAAAATATTCTTAGCGCAAACCCATCAGCAACCTTGTCAACCCTGGCTGATGTCGTTGACCGGATCGGGGGAACATACGGCACGGCTGTTTCTCAGCTCGCTTCGGATAGTCTGGGCGCGATTGCCACTTTAAATGCTCAAGTTGCCACCCTTACTAAACAACTTCAGGCCTTAACGACGCAGCGTTCGAGTTCACGTTCGACTACCCCCATTCGACGACACAGTGGCCAACTAGGGTCACGTGATTCTCGTCATCCCCCACCGAACGCTAATCCGGATCACTGCTGGTATCACGAGCAATTTGGCAACAAATTCCAACGATGCCGACAGCCTTGTACCTTTGGTCCAGTCAGCAAACAGCACAGCCATATCCACATGGTTGACGACGTAACTCGCCCGCCTGGTCGTCTCTTCTTTCTAAAAGATCACGAGTCGGGGATTCGCTACCTTATAGACGCAGATGCCGAGATCAGCGTGATCCTACCTGAGACCCACGACTTAAGCAGGTCATCTATTTCGAATCTTTGTGTGGCCAACGAGAGCACTATAAAAGTGTTTGGTGAACGCTCTCGCAAACTTAAGTTAGTTCTTCGTAGGCCTTTCCGCTGGATCTTCACGGTCGCCGACGTCAAATGGCGATTATCGGCATCAGCGATAGAGTTTCTAGGACATTACGTTGACCAGCACGGTATTCGACTGTTAACCGATGAGGTAGGAGTAATATGCGAATTCCCCCGTCCTACCACCCCCGCTGCTATTCGTCGATTTAACGGGATGGTCAACTACTATAGGCGGTTTATCCCATATTGCGCTCAGCCTATGCAGCCTTTAACCGATTTACTCCGGGGCCGTGTCAACGGAGTCGTAGAGTTATTACCAGCAGCCATTGAGTCGTTCGATAGAATTAAGGACGCATTAGCCACTGCCGTTATGTTGCACCACTTCAACTCAGCCGCGGAAATAAGTGCAGCTGTTGACGCGTCAAGCAACACAGTCGGCGCCGTATTTCAACAGTTCGTCGATGGACTCTGGAAACCGCTGGCTTTATTTTCCAGACGTTTACTTCCGGCTAAAACTAGGTGTAGCACGTTCGGTCGTGAGTTGTTAGCAATTTACTCGGCCGTTCGTCAATTGCGACATGCCCTCGAGGGAAACCAGTTTGTGATTGTCACCGACCACAAACCGTTGGTTTTTGCTCTCCGCAGTAGGTCCGAGAGACATTCGCCCCGCGATGTTCGCCATCTGGACTTCGTATCCCAGTTTACGTCTGATGTACGCCACGTTTCTGGCAGCAATAGCGTTGTGGCTGACGCTTTATCCCGAGTGTCGGCACTAGTTGGTCACGACTCAAGCGACTCAAACGCTATGGCCAACGCCCAACGTTCAGAAAATGATTTCCGCGCCTACTGCCAACAATCAGCTCTACGACTGACTGAGCAACCTTTGTCAGCGTCTGCAGACACTATCCTTTGCGATACCTCTACTGGACATCCACGTCCAGTAGTTCTTACTCTTTTCCGACAAAGCGTGTTCGACACGTTAAACAACATAGCCCATCCTGGCATCCGGGCCACGGCCAAGCTCATTTCCAATAGGAAAGTCTGGCCTGGTATGCAGAGGAATCTTCGCACGTGGGCACGATCTTGCCTAGCTTGTCAACAATCTAAGCTTCATTTCAAACGAAACTTAAAAACTTGCCTCATACTAACGAACGTCGTGTCCATTTTCAAGCTCTACTTCTCTGAGGACGTTATCCTTGAAAATGGAGCTGAAAACATCTGACAGAAAACCCTCTGTTATGCGCGATGTTACGCCACGCACCCCTCGAACTGACCAAAACTATCAAGTTCAGGATAGATCTTGTACTTTCAGACCTGCCAACTAACCAGAAAACATGTCTACAGTCAACACGTATAGGTGTCAACATACACATGTCCGTTACTGATAACCCGATCATGCTGGTACGCCCTTACCCCGTACCTATTGACAGCTCGTGTTTGTGTTGCAAGCCATCATGCGAAAGCTGAACATCCTAAAATTGTTTGAAATAAAAAAAACTCGACATGTTTGTCTCATGACTATATAAAAAGCTTGTAATTCAACTCCTTTTCCTCCCCATGATAGACCACGTGGTAACCTTTCGGTATTGTCGAGCATACTTCTCACTCTATATACCGGCCTTACAGAGATAATCGACATCTAGTTTAGGCAGTAACTGCATAGTAGGGAAAGCTGACAATCGATACTTTTTTGCGTCAGTTGATAACAGCTGTTTGCATAGGGTATATGTTTCATCACTTAACACAATGCTATTAACATCATATAAGAGGATATGTTAGAATATCACATGGCCCATTGTTGGTCATAGCTCACTCGGTCAGTTTTACGTTCTTCCGTTTATCGCATGATTTCGCTTTCCATTCTTGGGTTGACTGATATAAACCACGCGAGAAAACATTCCGCCCTGTCCGGAGACTCAAAATCCAGCAAGGATGGAGCATATTTAGAGACCCTGGAAATTCTTTAGAAACTGAGCAAAGAATGACGTCCGGTCGAGAGGTCCATGCGTTCTTCCGCAAAAGTATATGCGTTCTCACCTCCCCACATCAGTACAAAATTTTCTGTACAATTTTCAGGGACTATCCACATGGGATAATGATAAAATTAATGATGATAATAATATATTTCTCAACGCATATGTGAGAAGCACGCTTGGTTATGCGCGATCACTGTAGATATTTACAAACCACACAAAAACGAATAATTAAACAGTAGCACAAAGGTGGAATCTGTTGCAAGAAGGACGTAGTCAAAGAGAAAATGACTGCAGTGTATGGAACTTTGACGCACATAATAGAGAAGAAGGCAGTTAGCTTATTTCACAAATTTAGTCTCAAAAAAGTGAGATGTTACACTAATTCACAGTTTGCAAGGTTGTGGGATGAGCGTTTTTTTAAAATAAATATTCCAAGGTCACCCCTGGTGGATGTCCAAGCGCACCTTCGGAATTTGTTACTGTTAGAGAGTAAAATTGGCGTCCGGAAATTGTCAAGATAGATCGGCTTTGGAGAAGCATAGGGGAAATTTCAAATCAAGCGAACTAATGGGCAGATTCCAACGCAGCATTTCGTGGATTGCTCGTAAACCTCACAAAGTTGAACATTTCGTGAACATTTCAACTCAGACGAAGTTCCGTGCGTCCATCCGTCGCAGAAAATTCTCCTTGCTTAATAGATAATATGGGAATCGGGAGGAAGAATGTAATTCCACACGTTAGATGAGAAAATGTGCGGTTATAACATTCACTATGACAGACAATATGTATGGGGGATTTTTGAGGATGAACTCGTTCGATATTATTGTTTTTGCTATGATTATTGTAATATATAACCCTATCTACTGTTTTTGTGGTATTTTACTACGCACTCGAGATTTACTCGGGTAACGGAGAATTGAGTCGACGATTTGGGGGGCCGCAAGAAATGGGCGTGACAACTAAAGCTCACATGACATCGTTCTGTTGGACTTATTATTTAGCGCTGAGTGCACATTTCATTGCAACTTGGGCATTGCATATACATGAGTAAACACATCTCATTGAAATAATGTTCGATCTCAAAGTGTTTGGTGAGCGCACAGTAGGCTGAGGGATAAATGATCTTGTGAGTAAACCATCTAACAAACCGTTTCAAGCGGGCTGTTCTCGAGGGGCGTTAGACAGCAGATTGGTTATCTACGTATTACGCATCTGACGGCCAAATGTTTTCGGACTACACTCAAAAATGTCATCAGGTGATACAGAGAGGTTGAAGATGGACATCGTGTTTGTTTACGTAAGATAGCTGTCCAAACGTGCTTTAAAACGCTGAATGTTATTACTGGCTCTGATTTCAATTGGAAGTTTATTTCAAATGTAGGAATACTTTACAATGAAGAAGTTTGCGCCTATATTCTTCCGGGATATCGGGGTTGGCAAGGTGAAATCCTTATTTCTTAGACTATATGGAGGGCTGTGTTGTAAGTGGACGGTGGTCGCTGTGGTGATCGCATCCGAATTTATGAGTTTATACAGCAGCGTCAAGTTCAACTTTAGTCTACGCAGCCAAAGTGGATCAATGCCAAGTTTTTCACAACGTTGTCTACAGGTGAGCGAAGTGGAATATCCTGATAAGCTTTTGGTATAGGATCGTTGAAGGTTTTCTAACACAAGCCTGTCGGACTTGCGTAGGTGGCAGTAAATGAAGGTGCAATACTCGAGTTGAGGCCGAGCACACATTTTGTAGAGCGTCAGCTTCGCAGCTGGTAGGCTGAACGCCTTTTTGATGCAGCCTATTGTTCTTTTAGTTTTTGCTACCTGGAAGCATACTTGTTCAGAGAAATTGAAGGAGTTTGAGTACCGTATTCCAAGATCTCTGACCGAAGTGGCTGTGTCAATATTACAACCATCTAGTGAGATGGAGCCATTGGGTATTTTACAACCATAAGTGAGGATGTTCGATTTGTCTGCTGAGAACGACATCAGCCATGTTCTGCACCACAACTGCAAGGAGGCTAGGTCCTGTCGTATATCTTGTAGACAGAAATTGATACTACTGCCCTGGCGGAATGTGTAAACGATTTTGATATCGTCAGCAAACAGAAAGGGCTTGCCATGTGTAATAACGTCGCACAGATCATTTATGTACATTAAGAAGAGCAACGGACCCAGAACGCTTCCTTGGACCACCCCACTAGTTACTGGTTTTGGTGTTGAATAGTGTTCTCCTATTTTGACTGTTTGAGTGCGACCTTCGAGGTATGACGACAGCCAGCTATACAAGGGATCTTGTATGCCAAAAGATGCTATTTTGATCAAGAGGCGCTTATGAGGCACACGATCAAATGCCTTTTGCATGTCCAAGAGTATGATAATTACCGCACTTCCATCATCGACGGACGTCGATATATGGTTCAAGAATTCCAGCTGACATGTCATACAAGAGCGTTTGCTAAGGAAACCGTGCTGTGAAGGGTTTATAAGGTTTTGTGTCCTTAAGAATTCGACTATGTGCACCTTTATTATCCTCTCAAACATTCGCGAGCAGATTGATGTGTGGTTGATGGGACGATAGTTACTAACGTCCTGCCTTGAACCACTCTTGTGACGAGGCATAATGATTGAGGTTTTCCACTGAGGGGGGAAGGTGCTGGATAAAAGTGATAGGTTGAACAAATTGAGTAGGAGGATGGGTATATCCTCACCTGCCTGCTTGACGACCATTGGTGGGATACCATCTGGTCCAGGATGGATTGAGGGCCTAATGCCAGCTAACTGTAAACGAACACTTCGAACATCGATTAGAACATTATTCAAAACTTTCTCTGATTTTGATGGGATATTAGCAGGTAATGGGGTGCTTTCTACGCTAAAAGAGGCAGCGAAATGTGAGTTGAAGAGTTCGCACATCGTTACAGGGTCATCGACAACCGTTTTGTCTTTAAGAGTAATAGTTCTTATAGCAGGGTCCCTCATGGAATTCCTCCGTCTCATCAGTTGCACTAGTTTCGCACATCTTTGCTCACTACAGAGTGCGAGTTTCTCTTCGTCTATTTGACGAAGTTGCGTCTGACGTTCTATGTGTTCAAACATTTTACTCATTCGCATCACCAGGGAAAAGTCTAGTGTTCTTCCGTACCTCGACTTAAGCATTTTCAGTTTGTCGGTCTCTTTCGCAGTAAGGATTTTACCTTGTACATACGAGCCGACACGTTTTGATTTAATGGGGGCCAAAACGTCAATACAGAACGTTAGATGTCTGATAAATTCTGCGGTCGCTATGCTTGGGTCCGATGTGCGAAAGAAGGTATTCCAATTTAAGGATCTTAGTAGGGATAAAAAGGCATTCCAATCAATGAATTTGATCGGACGGTAGAATACAACTCTCGGTTTGGTAGCCATATTGAAATCAAACAGACATTTGACAACATTATGGTCGCTTCCAGGGAATTGTTGTAGAACAGATAACTCTGTAGACGAAATGCCTATGGTAAATGTAAGATCCAAAATATGCCCCTTTCTGGTGGGCATTAGGACATGCTGGTTCCAACCATGCGGTTGAATGCATGAAAGGAATTCGGCCTGTTTTGCTGGAGCAGAGAATGAGGTCCAGGAGATATTAGGCGTGTTAAAGTCGCCGCCTACTAGTTTGTGTTCACAAGACATTTTGGACACATGATTCATTATTTCCACAAGGTCAGTCAAATCATTGCTCGCGGCATTTGGCGGTCCGTAGATGCATCTTATAAGTAGCTCGCGAGAACTAATAGAGGCCATTAACCACAAAGAGTCCTCGCGTTTATGAGGTATAGAATCATCAAGTGTTACTGCGGAAAATTGCTCTTTTAGGTAAATGATGCATCTACCTCCTCGTCCTGTGAGACGATCCCTACGGAACATGTGATATCCTACGATGCTCATCTGACCGTCAGGGGTGTCAGGAGAGCACCACGTTTCAGTTACGATGATGATATGGGGATTAGATAGAGAGACAAAGGGTTTGAAAATGTACATATTACTAACCAACGATCTTGCGTTCATTAGTAATCAACTTGAAAGCACATACCCTCCGTCTCCAAAGTGTAATTGATGAGCCGAATGATCCGGCTTTGTTTACCCGTTACACTCGTAAGTCAAGTTCGTGCAACGTGGAGAAACCGGGGGCAGCGCTCCTCTAAAATAGAGAAGACACAGGTAGTCCTGTGAAAGGAGAGAGCAAACAACCTTCAGCCAGAGGCCCAGTAAGAAATGCACACGATAAACACAAGCAAAAACCAAACTGCCGTCCATAGCGAGCCGCGTTACAAAGCACCCTCCAAAGATAAACACAGTCCCGGGTGATCAAAACAGAGAGGTTTTATAATTTCATACAAGAATAATGGGAAAACTGGTATAAGGCAAGTGTTACGGCAAGTTTCAGTAAAATGTTACAAGGAAAAATCCCAAATCATATATATGAAAACTGCGCACTCCACGGAACCTAACATCACCGCACCTAGTTGGTGTTTAAATGGTCCACCACGAGTGAGTCAATTTCGTATGGTGAATCAACATGGCGTTGAACAACGAGGACGTGTTCTGGAGAATATTCAAGGAGAAGCATCAGAACTTCCGGGAGTACCAGGAGGATGTGAACAGATTTCAACGGGAAACGTATAGCAGTTTCTTCATCAATAGGTCACAAACGGCAACAAGTGCCAAGAAACATAAGGGAACAGATTTGCCGCCAGGCTGCCCGTATGGAAGTGTCATGTATAAATGTGTACGCTGTACTCGTCGGACAGTAGCCGCCAAACGGTAATATATTAATATACTTCTCACGACGCTGCCTTTTAGATTCGCCGATTACGGCTGCAAGGCCTCTTGGGTCGTTCACTATCGCAGCGAGGCATATCGCATTGAGAAGGCCAAACTGGGACAGTCGCACGACTTCCAAGTTTTACGACCTAGCATATATCCCAGAAATAGGCGTCTGTCGATGGCAGATGAACGGTATGTGACTTAGATGATGCAGAACTTTAAAAGTACTCGTGAAATGAAATTGTACGTTGAAAGTAAGTTCGGGATTAAGATGCATGCAGACGACTTACGCAATCTACGTAAGAAGCAAGGTAAGACTGACTCTCGGAGCGACCTGGTTAAATTACGCGATGTGCTGAAAGCAGGACAGAATTGCTTGCTGTTAGGGGAGAAGTATTCACGGCTCACATTCTCCGTTCCATAAGGTTTGTTTCAGCTGTGTCCAAAATTTACCGACGTCGTTTCGGCGGATGCCACTCATCGGTTAAACCACGGGGGCTTCATACTGTGGCACACCATGTTGGTGGATGTAACTGGCGTAGGTGTGACGTTTTTCACTCACTGATGCCTAGTGAAACGACGGCCAGTTACCGGATAGTTTTAGAACGTTTGCCGAAAATGTTACCTTGCACGTCAGCAGTGCAAACCGTCGTCGATCGATCGCCTGCACAGTGGCGAGCAATTCGCAAAGTTTACACTGGGTGTGCCATTGTATTTTGCGTATTTACAAAATGAATATATAATGGCCTGAAGATTTCACTGGCCTGCCTGCAGTATGGTGTGTAAAATAGTTCCAAAACTCATAGTTGCATATTGTACCTAGGCTATTAAGAAATCTCGCATGACGCATGCTGTCCGATTGTTTGTCTGCTTGTCATGTATGTTTACCGATATACATATATATATACTTCAATATACATACATATGGGAACACGTTCTCCGGGGTTTATACATATGTGCAAGTACTCATTTGTACACATATGCACGTATATAGGTATATATAGTTCTATGTAGATATAGGGATATACATTTGCATATACACATTTTTGTCGTAATATACTCATATATAAGTCACAGCTTGCATTCACATGTTGGCAGTTATTTCCCCGTACACCTTAATTGTTTCTCATATATATGGTCTACACTTGTATTACACACTTATTGTATACACAACACATATGCCTTCTGCAGGCATGCCGCTTATTTTTATATGCAACCAGACGAGCATACGGATATTATGATCGAATATATGTCATGCATCACGCGGCACTACTAGTATATCAAAAACGATAAGGGTACAACAGTACAAGGGAGTTACGTTTAAATACAAGTGTCGTGCTTGTTGGTCTGTCTCCCCGTTGGTTCGAGATTCTCGTACACAACGTTGACGTAGCGGTCTGAAATGTGAACGAAACAACCGTGTAACGATTATCACTTCAAATTCGATCCGTGCGCGCTAACTAGTTTCGGTCGCGTTTAACAGTTGGGCAACCAATGAGAAAATTCGGCTTCAACGTCACTCAGCGTTTTATAAGGTAATTCAAACTATTCTTCCCGAGTATGAAAGGAAACCGGCTCCCTTTCATACAAAAATAATGGGAAAACTGGTATAAGGTGAGTGTTACGGCAAGTTTCAGTAGAATATATATATGCCGTTGCGGAAACAGATATATGTATATATATATATCTATTTCTTCAACGGTTTACACATATTTATATCTATACATGTATCTATATATACATATGTATATATATATGTGCGAGTACACATAACATATATAGTAATCTTTAAATATACTCACATATATGTACATAATTTTAGGCATACTCATATGCACACATATGTATACATGTGTGCATGTATCTTCCGCGTTTCGAATCCTATCCAAACGGGAATGAGTGACCGGAGTGGGCATGCATACTATTCGTTCCTGCATGTCACCGGGCACAACGTACTAATTGGCCTGTCGATTACGCGGTAAACCGCGACAAGATGGCTGCACGGCGTCAGCCATTGCGAAAAGCTGCAATCGCATCTACTATTTTCACCAACTGCAACGTGAAACGTTCGCTGCTTTCCACACCGAAAATTCCAAATCCCTTTCCCGTAACCAACGTCTTCTATTCGACCATTATCGAAGTGCCTGAGAGAAACGCATTCTGAAAATTCCGATGACGGTTTCAGAAGTGCACAGAGGTTTTCATATTTCACCCGTGATTTAAACAATTTCATACGTTATATACCAGCAGCGCACAGACGATCGGAAACATACTCTTTGAAAGTTCGACAATATGCTCCATTAACGCATATACTGTGGAACGTTCACACACAGCGCTTGTAATGTGCCCATTCTTGTTCTCCACCCGATTGGTTGTATAGTTACCGAAGAGGACGGTCCTTGTTAGCAGATGAGAGGCCCACCCAGAGTTACAGACTAGCCATGTCTTACACATGTAACCGAAAGCTCTCCGGCTTACAGAGTTCATAGCCCGCAGTGACCTGATAAAATGTGAGACGTTCCCTGTGTATACCATGTTAAGTGTCCAGTAGAGAACGTGGTTATTTTGATAAGTGTCTAAGCCTACTAAGTGACGACAACGCAAAGAATCATCATTCATTAAATGAAAACGGTGAATAAACGGTGGCACATCCAGGGTAAACTTCGCGATTTGGTTGACAATGTGCAGGCAAACGACCATCGTCGAAGGTTCGCACCGCTGGAGTGCAAGATATCATTTTCAGCAAACGCTGTAAATCTATCCGTTAGCACAAATGTGGCATCTAAGTGAGCAAACCGCGATGTAGGATTATTCTCTCCATAAGATGCAAGCGGTACGCCTAATGCACTGGCCGAAGCGTCTGACAAAACCCGCGGTTGATCTCCCGTCAGGTCGGAATTGATAATAACCCGAATTTTTATGAAAAGTGAATATGTATAAATTATTGACGAAATAGCAACTCAAAGTTATACAAAAGATATACCTGTAGAAAACAAAAATTATTCGAACGGGCTCACNACGTTGAGCGTTGGGGAATATGTTTATAGCAATAGCCGTGAGTTCCGTTGTGGAAACTTGAACGCGCCTGGCGTTATCCAAGCTAGACGTGGTTTGTTTTCCAGTGTTCGTCTGGACCGGCGACGCAACGACGTATCCAGCTGTAACTTGCTGGTTCACTGAACTCGTGAAGCAGTCGAGATCTACAGTCAGATCAATGAGATTGTTGACTGTGGTTTTTCTTGGGAAATATTGGCTCGCAATATTTCCCTCTGGAGTGGCGTCTTGTCTAGCCCAGACCGTGCGTAAGACTAGGCTACTAGGACGCATATTTCGATTCTCCCGATGATTTAACACATATGATGACCTAGGAAGAGATTGTACGGTACAGCCCGGCAGCTGTTGGTTGCGACAATCCAAGTGTCAGTCTTTACCATCACATCACGTTCTAAACATTGCATCCCTGCAACAGATGAATGAAACCACCCAACCAAGTTCCAGTGGTAAAGAATAACTTTCAGAGGAAGATTTCTTCGTATGTGCGTCTTCGGTTCCGAGGAAGAGTTGGACACAATCTGTGGCAATTTTCCGATTACCCTGTAAATTTCTACATACTTTAGAGCTGTAGAATTAGTCATCATCAGAAATATGCAGTAGAGGGAAAACCAAGCTTTGTAGGAGAAATGTAGGCAGAACAGGATGTATGTGTTCGATAAACCATGGCAACCTCTAGTCAACTTTGTTTGTTTATTCTTGAGCTGTATCTAGACGGCCTGCGTTAAGCGTGCTTTACATGAATGTCTGAAAAACCAATGATTACGATAATTAATCACTCATCAGTGCTAGACATTCATTGTATATGTAACAGTCAGGACTGTAGTCTGTTTATTTTCTGCGAATAATATAATCTAAATAATCCTTACCTGACCGTCACTTCACCTCAAAGTAACTATCACTCTGAAGTGATCACTGTTCTTGGTCCCAAAAGGTGTATATAAATCTTCTTATGGTAGTAACACTAATGAGTGTACGTGACAAAACTGTAAACGATGGCTGTTTGTGTTTGCTCATTAGACTATCTGCAACAAAGCAGGCAATTAGATGTGTGTACTATGAACCAGTCACCAAACAGATTTCAGACTGAATAATTCAACCAAATGTGTCCACCTAAAACCCCCACAGATTATCACTGATCAGAATAAGGCATGACAAGTTTGTGATTTCTGTGATTTCAACTTGTTGAGCAGTCTTAGTTGTAGTTGTTGGTGTGAATTACCAAGACGGTTACTATGTCTTCGTTCGAGGCAATCGGCTAGTCTGGGTTTTTCATAGGGCTGTGGCTGGGTGTTTATCTGCACAAATTGAGTGGTGTGGTCTACTGTGATTTGGTTAACAAAGTAGTTTCATAAAAGCGTAGTCGGACCTCCAACCTTGCTCGTGCCGAAGATATGTACTACGGACGGGAGTTGTCAGGAATAAAATTTGAGTTTCGTGTTTATCTCTGAAGTGGCCCAATGATAAACCAATAGAAGTGCGATCAGCTGTATATGGTGTTCAATTCACATAACTATCCCCCCCACCCACTCACGAGTAGTTACTTCATTACTGCTGGAATTCGTTGGTTCCGGAGATTTCAGACCGGGAAAAAATTTGTGCTCGTACCCGCTTCTTTTGGTTACAGGTACTAGGGCTTGTGTCTAACCAACGGAATCATCGGATTCTGCTAATTATTGATGTGTGTGCGGTTATGGAAGGATTAAATTTTCATGAAAACTTTATAGATTTGTCATCTTTGAGAATGATAATGCATGTAAGCCTAGATACGGACAACTGAGTTGCTTGTTTATGAAATCTCCCCAGTCTCTTAAGCTGTGCAGAATTTGGTTGCTACCCGATAGTACGGCTACTCCACGTACTCAGCCGTGTGTTCGATATATATGTTGGCTATCAAAGCGTCAGGACAGCACGATATGATTAGAATTATGAATCCAATATTCCATGCGCTATTAATTTCACCCTTGGAATTGTTGTACATTTTCAGCGGAGGGGGCCTTCATAGCTCATGTGCAGTTTGTTGATCTTGTACTAATGACTTTTACGGTTCTTCCCAAATCTACTGAAATGCTCAATCACTTTAGACAAAACGACTCATCGGGTGATGTCTCTATAAATCAGATTGTTATTCACCTTTTAAGACGCATTTTCCCACACAGATGTTGTACAGTGTATAAATGTCAGTGTAACTGGACAAACAAATAACAATTGTGTAAAATAAAATTGGTGGACACGGATTTCTATTCGTGTAACACACCATACGCACAGGCACACACAAACATACTACTGACAGATATGGGCAACTGTTCGTAGCTGCAGTCCGAAAGGTAAGGGGAGTAGGCGTACACGGTTGCGATCTAAAGCGATTTGTAACAATGTGAGTTCTTTTCAAAAAGAGTAATGGTCTTGTCGTAAGCTTATCCAGTCTGTGTGAAGTAATGGAATGATAACAATTACACTTTCCTTAACAAATAAAATCGACGTCTACAAGTAGCAAATTAACGTTTGAACCAATTGAGAACGCATCGTAGTAACAAACGAATGAGAAGAGACGGGTCAAAAGTCATACGGTCTAACAAACCAGTGTCGAAATAGGGGTGAGTTTGTGGGTGGATACTATTGAGGGTGAAAACAGAGCAATGATTTACAGTTGCCTTGATTTTAATATGTCGCCACATGCAGAGAGTGTAGTCGTGGTTACCGAGTGACCACTACTGTTTGTATCCACCATAGGCTTGTTCAACTTAGATGTGGAGTTCGATGTGATAAAACAGTGATGAGATTCGGAGCAATTCATCCGAGACAACCTATGGTCAACTTCAGTCCCTTTTGTTTGTGCAGAAGAGGAGGGAATGGTGGTGGTCGCGAAAGCCTCAAACGAAAATTCCCGCCTCAACGGATTGGGTGATTTGCTCTCTGAGTGTATCATATGTTGATGGTTTTGAAAGTTGTCACAAAACATTTCTCCCATCTCGAGTGTATTATTATGCATATGTTTCGGACCGTCTGCCGTGCGTCCATTTGAGTCATAAAGCCAGTTGGATGGCCTGGAGACGATGAAGGTATCAGTCTGGGCAAACCGTTGAGTATTGTACGCGGATGCTGACGAGTTAGTTTTATTCTCTGACTGTATCGACTGGACAAATAAAGATGAATACACAATAACAAATTACAAATAGGCACCCATCAACTTCACAGTTATTTAAATAGCGTAAATTTCAGTTGGGTGCAAGGATCTCTGAAAACAGCTTTGTAGTTGTGAGCATTCTTCTTACGAACAACCATAAATGGCCATGAAACTGACGATATGATGTGGAGACGTCAGCCAACAGTCATAGTAACAATGAGGAAAGCCACTTCTGGAGAGATAATGTTACCGAAGAAAAAACCAAAGGTGAGAAAAAGTAAGATGAGATAGAAAAGACGACAGTGCTGTAGAGAAAGACACAGTGTTGGCTGTGCAACAGTACCATTAGTGTAGCGTCATCAACCAGCTTGTTGGTCGATCATGAAGCTCACAACCAAGCAGGCGCTGCTCAACAACTTTACCCAGAGGGAATGTCAGAAAGTCCACATATTTTCCTGATCATAGTTTTATCACATTCGTTGGTGGCCTCGATAATAAGGCGCTACATGGTAAACGTTCACCAGACATGGAGTCAACCCCGTCAGTCTATGCGCTTGCACTGTGTGGTCGCTTGACCGCGTGCACGAAATTAGCGAAATAATCGCTGAACAGCAGGTTACCTGATCACCCTGGTTGATTGATAGAAAGTGCGATTGTCAAACATGACTAATCTGTCGGTCTGAGTTAGGAGCGGGCCATGTTCTGAACCACGGTGATAGATGGATCTCACGCAGGCGCTATACACCTTTCAATCGATTTACAATCGGAGGATTGTTGGATGTCACAACTGACGATAACTTTTTAGGGCGACGAGCCCTCGACATTCTCGCTGGAGTCTACCTGATAGTGAGTTGGTGCCATCAAGGTAAGTGGGAAGGTGACAACCTCGAGTGGAAAATATAAAAGATGGATTGTTAACGACATGGTTTTGAAGTATCGTAATGCAATTTGAAGGTGAAAAGCGCATTTCGTAAAGACTTGCTCGATCATTCACCCTAGTTAAAATAGTTTGCATGATGTCGGTACTGGGGCAAAACAGTCCGTGTATTCCATGTTGGCCAGCAAAAGACTGAGAAGGGGTTAACACGCCAATATCACTTGGTTTCTTGGATGTACATGCTAAAATTCCGTTTACGTCAAAGTCATACACCAGGAGAACAGGCACTCCGGAGAATTCCGTCTGGAGTGGAGAAAACTAAAGACAGTTGACTGTTACACCTCAATGTGTCTATGAAATGAATACGCAGCGTAAAAGATGCACATAATCGAGCACCGGGTAAAATCACAGTGCCTTATGATGTTGCAAAGCGCATTCCAAAATGGTCAGCAGATGGCTAGATATCGACTCACGTCGTATATGTTGCTTGAAGAGGAAACACACTGTCATGTTTTTGAGCACAACAGTTGAGGGATTATGTTGAAGAAGCCAATCGCGTGAGATACATTGTTTCAAGGTCGGCCACGGGCGGCCGTGGTGGCCATGATCTGAATATTATCGTCTCAATAATCAGCTGCGGGCGCACCTAACACTGACTTGGAAACCAAGATAGAAATCTGTGTGGATGCTTCAAGGCATTACATCGAAAAAAGCAACTACAGAAATTTTGTAGCCCTTGCTATTTACGGGTACTTAATGGATATCACTGCCTCCAAAAATCGCCGGCGTTGTGTGGAAGCGGACGGCGGTAATGAAGAATATATGTGAAATGAAAAAACTGATATGGTAGTTAGTTGGAGCAAACCACAATAGCAAACAGAACTGTTTACAACCAACTCATGTGAACAAAGTTAATCGTAACTGTGTCAAAGCCAACCATATTGTGTCACGGTTGACTTACGCTGGTAAACCGCAGTTATCATTAGACTAACACTGAAACATTCGGAACACCCAGTGAACCTAATGATTAAGTGTGACGAGTAAGATAAGCCAGAAACATAAACATACAATCTCGTAGCAGTAAATCGGTCATCAGAAACGGTGGGAAGTAGATCACAGAGGTGCGTGTTAGAAGTTTTAAGGATGTTTAATTAGATATGGGACAAATGAGAATCGACACGAGCTTACTTTGGCGATATTGTGAAGCTGACGAACAGCACCGTTGTTGTGTTCAAAAATTTAGTTAGTACAACTAAAGTAGGTCTACGCAAGACATAATGTGCTATAGTTCGGCAGTGTTCGAAGCACTATTTCTATATATATAAAAGCGGATCATTGACTTTTTGCAGCGAACGGACTTACAGACTGCGCAATCAACCGGCCAGGGTCGCTGATCGTATCGAACGTGCGCTGTTCACGATCATCAGGTGAATCGATTAAAATTTCACGTGAATCCGATGGAACACTCTTGAACACACCGGGTCTGTTGGACTCCGAACCGACGGCTTGGGACTGTGATTGCAACACGTGTTGTATGAGCATGTCCGCGCTGACACGGGTTGTGTGACCTGTTTCGTCACCGGTAGACTGACTGTTTCTGATGGCTGTAAATCGATTACCTTCTGAAATACTCTGAGTATGTATCAGACCAGCGGGGTTCAGAGAACATCTTGTATTACACGAAGAATTAACAAAAGTACCCAGCGGTGAAGATGTAGGTTCATCTCTGAGAATAAACGTCTGAAAATTAGCATGTGCATCGAAGAAATGTGAATCAAAAATGCGCTTATGGACCTGCCAGCAGAACCTATATAGTTCAGTGTATATCAAAAGTAATTAAATCTAGTTGCGTGTTGTTAATTTGTTTGAATTCATAATGTACGCTCGAATGAGGTGCGTTCGTTGGTGTTCGGCTGGGTGTACTGAACGTACGCAAAACGTGTATTCAAGAAAACCTTAGCAAAAATATCAGTTGGCCTTCTGCGCAACGTAGCACTAACATGTCTGCTTCTGGCATTCCGTAAACTGTATGCATCCACTTGATCGTAATGCATGTCCGACGTAGACCGAGTCGATTTTGACAAATAACTCAAATGCGCACATCCAACCTGGGTCGGATCGTTCAGTTCCACCGTGTCGGTTACTTTGGAATACGGTAAACCACTTTGTATTGTTGACTGATTGCCAACGTCCAATGCGTGTTCAGTACCCCCACACGGTCAACGATTATGTTGAGGCACATCAAATAAGACGTTTTTACTTCATCAACAACAAGAAAAACTCTTCATTGGTGTTTAAATTCAGCAGTCTGAAATCGAGATGGCATCTTCGAAGCCCCTCCAGACATACAACATATGAGTCACCAAGCTTCCCAGCGAAGAGGTGACGAAAAGTTACAGTGGCTTACCTACAGTTCACCGTTTTCATCTCCAAACCATAATTTGTTAACTATGTCGTGTTGCCAGCTGAAGTTAATAACTTACCAATCAGAACATGCATCAGAATTCTGGTGCAAATAGATGAATCAGTTATATGATTACCTAAATGCAATAGGTTTGTGTGTGACAATCTAAGTAAACGATACCGATTCAAGGTAAGACAGTGGTTACAATCTCAAACTGGTTTATTGTGTCAGAACGCGTTACTTCTTCACCGACGAATAGACTTATTTTACTCTACGGAATGGCGTGTGAATCCAAATCCCAACCATTGGTACACGTGGTACGGTGAATGGTCCTGCTTTTAGTTGACCGTTCCTTGAGAAATCGAATGATCAGCTGCGTAGTAGTACAGTCGTTCAATTACCCTTTCTGATTCAAGCATTGATGTAAGTATATCTCAAGCGTACACAGTCACATTGGCTAAGTGAACTAATCAGTTCGAACAGGTTCTTTTGAACCCTTGACGATAGTGCAACAGCATCGTCACGAAACATCTGTCCAGGTGAGTATTAGGCCCACAAAAATTAACCGTAATTAGGTGCACCACAGTTATCATTATTGTGAGAATTCACGTAAGGGATTGTACACCGTGGTCATCACACCCCATGAATGTCTGACCAGCCTGGGTCATTTCACCATACTCACGAAAAGTCTGTCAAACAACGATTTTCAAATAGTTCCAAATCGAATGCCAAACAGCCCAAACGTGGTCACTGTATTACAGCTGGTAAAGCACCGGTTGCTTCTGGGTAAGCCGTTTCTGACGCTGATGCAAATATAGCCGAATTTCAGAAATTTTGCAATTAGGCCTCCCCTAAATTAGGAAGCTGATTCCTTGTTTCATTGCTAAAATATTGACGTGCCAACCGCTTTCATTCAGTGCAAGATTTGTTCCACGATCAACAAAAAAGACAACATACGGGAAAATTCTCTGTCATGTTGCACAACCACTTGGACCGATAAAAAACTGTACGGCTGGGGAAAATAAATGAGGGAAATCTGCCACATACCTTGTTTTCATTTCCCCATACACTCGGAATTACATTCAATGGTGAATCAGTTGGTAGTTCATTCACGTCGAATTTGCATCCACAACAATTTGACGGCAAGGATTCTTGCACCCTCGATCTTTCTAGATTATATGGGAGTGTATGTCGATGATTAAAGTTAAAACAGATATCGTTCAGTGAAATGTTTGTAGTCGTGATTGTGTTGTGTTGTTGGTACGGTTGCATTACTCCTGTGGTGGTGATAATGTTGGTGTTTGTCATCGTGTGTCTGTGTACATCTGATCCTGTCGTACGTAACAGATGGGAACCGCAGGTCATAGCCGGTGATGGCATCGTCGGTGGCAATTCATTCAAAGAATCGGGTTGTGTCAAGGATGAAATGGGTAGACGATGATGCACGTTTGCTGGTGAACGTTCCGATGCGCTCAGTTCGTTGGTAACCCCACGGGGAATGAGAGATAAACCATCGGACCAACGCGTGTTCATTTCACCAGAAGAGTAACATTCCGTCGACTGATTCTGTGCATTGTTTGGGGACGGCTTGTGAGCAAAGAAGTCCGGTGCCGCAGTTGCTTTTGTGACAATTGTGTGACAAGGACTGATACAATGCGTGACTGAGAAAGAGTAGCCATTGGAAACCTGCTTCCCATTCAAAGTAGAGTTCAGTGTTTCCTCATTCTTACCAGTTAGGTCGCAAAACGTAGAATTATGTCTCCAACATGCAAACGGAGGTTGTGTCAAACGATTCGGACAGGCACATACACCACTAGCAGAAGACAGGTTGTTTTGTGTAACTGGAGCGGCTGGAAGAGTGTGTGCAAACAGAACTCCGTTGATTGGCACTGAAACCCTTCCTGATTCGTTCAGGTGGTTTGCGATATTGTGCGAATTGACACTTGTCATGCTTACCGCGTTATTCAATGCAGCTGCAGGACATGTCTCGTGGTTACTGGACAGACTGGGTGCAACCATCAACGTGGTTGGGTAATAAACAGTGGGCTGATCAAACACAAACCGTGGAGAATATGCGAAAAAATAAATTAGTCAAACACAAATGTATGCTTCGACTATTTGTTTGCCAGAAGTTGAACTTGACTGTGGTCTTCGTCCACGTAACTCGCAACAATCTTACTAGATCATTAGACAAGTTCACAACTGATCAGTCTGAGCGCTCGGAGCGGTAAAGTTGATGATAGTTCCGAATTACCATAAGTATCAAATCACCAACTCCACTTTTATCAATTCAAATCATAGATAACGCCCGTGAATTTGACTCACCACAGTCACCTTTGCCTTTACATTGAAGATGTTGTGCGATGGTTTAACAAGTGTGGAACTCTAGAAAGACGATAATTATACCCTCAACAATCTTCAGGACCATCAGAATAATTCCTTTTTTGTCTAGCTCAGGACCAACATTAGTAACCAATAATAGACAGTTTGACCGCTTGCACCTGGACTGTAATTTGAATAGGAAATGTGCATATGTGGCCATCATTAGTGCACATCTTAACTACACGAGAGGAGTAAAGGATTTAGACTGAATCTTAGAAAAATAACATGAATCACACACATCTGTTGCAAGCATGTCACAGGAGTATCACAATGACTGCGTATCAGGCATCATAGAGAATGTACACAGAGAAACGGATGCACACACAAACTGGACTGTTTTGTTAGAAGCGGGTTCTTTGAAGCTGTTTCAAAATTGTCGTCCATTGCCCACTAACATTCGTGATGTAACAAAACATTTCTATCAACTGACATGTAGACGATGCATAGACGAGGTTAATGACAGACCAGAAGATTTTCAGAGATCAGTAATAAGGGCACATATCAGCTGCATGCACTTGGATTACCTATGTTCACAAGGATAGGGGTTCACTTTCGATAGTCATGGTTGATGACTAAATCGAATTTCTCTCTGTTTTAGGAGCAAAGAATAGCGCACAAAAAAACGACTGTTGTAATCCCTCGAAAGAATATGCTGAGTCATCCACGGCATTGTAATGCGCTTGATATGAATCAGATTCTCCTCCTAGTAATAATTAACACGGAAAATATTGGTCCTGAGAATAACGCGACCGCTCCTGTTAATCGCTCCCAAGACGAGCCGAAAGACGGGCGTAAAAAGCAACTTTGTTTCGCTTCAACAACGTGCCAGTCGAAGAGGAAATTAGAAGGTAGCTATGTAGCGCATAGCGACAAACAAACATTATCGATTCAGGGAATCGAAGGAAAGTTATCAAAAATTATAGTTGAGAGCATTAAGTCAACAGTGAGCATAGCGGAATGAAGGTCGAAAAATAACGAAGGTTGCCTCTCGACTGCTCAAGACATTTCCCTTCATTCTGATTGGACAGAAAGTTTTTGGACGGAAAGAAAAGGATTCCCTAATAACAACCAACCAGCATTTTCGTTGTCTCTGTATTATATCGTGAAAAAATCGTCATCAAAACAGTCTCGAAGTGGATCAGATGGTACTGTGGCTCTGGCCGCCGTTCATCTGAACAATGACGTGGAATATTCTAGAGGAAACACGCACTAAGATTAAAAAGCAACATAACCACACTAAGTTGAAGAACTAGAGACAGCGAGAATGCAAGTGTACTACTAAATGCGTCTAAGTGCTACACCTTTCTAACCAGCGATGTGAGTGGTCACGAGGACCCAAGCTAGCCAGACAACACATATTCACTTTGCTCGCTGGAACAGTCAGGATCTTCAAATTAGGCGACCGTGTTGTTATCCGATTATAACGCGGTTTCGCCCAACTGTCGGTGGTCTCAGTGTGCAATATCCGTTAAGGTAAACGCACTGCTGACATGGAACTTATGTGACCCAACCATCGCAGGTTGCACAGCGCGATAAGTTGACGAAATAAACCAACATCCCCAGCGTTCCGGAGTACATGCCGTCGAACGCACGTGTAGCTCACACGATCAGTCCATTTTGTGTGAGCTAATTGGTGGGAACAGCGACGGCCGAACACAGGTATCCTTGTAACTCCGTCGCGAAAAGTTCAACCTTTTAAACCACGGAGCAGAGACAGAAAGCACTCAAGCATAATATGCTCTTCCATTCAACTTAAATTTGAGGTTTTTTCGAAGTCACAGATGAAGCACTTTTCCAAACACAAGAACAGCCTCTGCTATCCTCACTAAAGTCGCATCAGTAACATTACAAGCTGATGAGATGGTGCTAACCAGGCACACGAAAGTGTGCGGACTGCCTGCAATGAAGAAGGCAGGAGTTGGAATATTCCAGTTTCCACATTTTGAAGCTGTGAAGCACCTTATTCAACAGTGTTATATTTTACGCATAAGAGAATAAAAATAGACTAATAAAACGGATTATTGGAACAAGAACAAGATGAACAGGCACAGACCAGTAAATGCAGACAAGAAGAGGGTGAACGATTAGTTCCCATGGTCAATACGATGACCATTCTGAATAGTTTCCGGTTGACCGATCGACACTCACGCAACATGTGTGAAACGGTCGATGAGGCATCACGCAGAAGTGTCGAACGTGGTCAGCATATCTCTGGCGGAGGGCCTAAGTAGAACAATATCATTGACATACTCCAGGCCGGTCGATTTAGTGCCGACAATGAGTCCAACAACATGTTCACTGAATCCCTCAAGCGCACCTTCCAGAATGTCGTCCATGACAAAAAGGGGGGTAGTTCGGAGACCCTTACGAACACCACCAGTAGCAATGAATGTCCGAGACAGTTGTCCATGACGCCCCATCTTGCTTGCAGAGTGAACATACATTGATTTCAACAGGATCACCAGTTTCCCTGATAAACCCTTGTGACGAAGATAGTTCCAGAGGACGCTCTGTGCAACCGAATCAGAAGTAGCCTTTCGGTTTTAAAAACCATGACCGTCGGCTGCCAATAAGAATGTCGATGTTTCAGTATCCGTCGCAGGGTAGAAATATGGTCAGCACACTAACGACCGAATCGGAAACCCGTCTGTCCTTCAGGTATCCGAATTTCTGTGGCTTTAGCTGACCGACGTGAAACAAGGCAACAGATTAACTTGGACGCGACAGACACTAGACTGGTACCTCTGTGGTTGTCACATGGAGTTTAAGCCTCTTTTCTGAAGAAGATTCGTCAGTCCTGATATCAGCCACGCTTCAACAACCTACAAGGGAATAGGAGAAAGAGCTGGTCCCGAAGCCTTGTAACGCTTTACTAACTTAAGCTCCAGGGGCACTACTGCTTCTGATAGAGACTTGTCTGAAACTCGATGACTAACCATTTGGGTCCCGTCTTCCAGATGGGCTGGTTCAGCCCAGCTGAACTGTTCCCCAAAATGTTCAGCCCACCTGTCAAGTGGGTGCGATTGGTCGGTGATAACTCAATCACCTTTTTCACATACGGTGACAATTATACCTATTCGACGGTGAGTGGAACCACGATTCGTCGAAACAAGCTGCCTGTTATTCTGGGATAGAAAGGCTCGTTCCATGTTTTTCGACTCTCCACCCAATTGATGCAGACGGTTTTTGTGTGATCTTTTCGTTAGCTTGCGTTTAAGTTCTCGATGGTCTTTATCATATTCGAAACCATATGGAATCAAGTGACGTCTATCCGTAAAGTTTACCGAGATGATAGAAATCCAGTTCTGTCAAAACTGTACGGCTCTTTTGGAACAAGCTTTCATAGCTGCTGTGATTTCCTTCCATTGTTCACTAGGTTCTTTCACTTGTCTCGAACCGGGCTTCATCAAAAACTTTCTTCACACGCTGCTTGCTCGAACACCAGTTAATTGTCAAGCACTTACGATTGGTTGACCTTTAGGTTAACAACAACACAGAACAGGTACACACAACAGCATGATCCGAGTCCAGATGTTTGCTCTAAAATGCACGACAGTCATTAATAGAGTAGCATCACCATCAAGTGTCTGCAACATGGTCGAGTTGTGTCCAGGGCTGAGAAACACAAGAAGGTATTCATGTGACGTAATGCCTTTTCCAGCTTTGAAATGCGGCAATCAAAATATGAAAACCTTGCGCACAGCTGCAACAGTTGTTCACCATTGTCGATACGTTATACCTGAGCACGAACACGGCTCCCAACCCGTTATCCTCTAGAGAACGATGATCATGCCAAACATTAAAATGGCCGGCTGAATAGTTATGTTTTGTGCTCATAAAGACGTGGATCACTAGTCATGCACTGGTACGCGGTCAGCAGTGTAACATACAATCCTTCGGGTACATGTGTTTTCCTTCTAACCGGTTCTGTTTGGCCTGTCTAGCAAGGTAACATTTGTTGGGGCCGAAGTCCTAGCCTTTCGGATCGATGCAGTGCACAAGCCTCATCAGAGAACGGAGCAGCATCGGATGACTACGAACTGCTGTGTCCTGTCTGTGTCAACTAACCCACAGGTCAGGACAGTAACAGTCGAGATCGAATAATGAGTTGTGCGAGTGATTCAAAGCGGTGTGTAAAAAAACGATCAAAACCGTCGTCGATTCCGTATATCAGTGGCTCCGAAAACACGAAATGACGGGAAATATCGCTCTCAAGAATATAGAATAATGAAAACGAAGTGCTTATCTAAGGCTGTAAACAAGATGTCATACATAGAGTAACGCTGGATGAGTATGCACAGATGAAAGTATGAAAAAACTACACCCCTGTGCGATCTACCTTTGAAAGTAGCGCAAGTTCTAGTGTACAGGAGACAGGCAAATTACAACTTAACAATACACCAGCAAGACTACCGTATTGCTGCATCGGCGGACTGCGTGAGCGAGCCCCTTCGAGCCGAAATCGGCAAGCAAAATATGTAACGAGTAAATCAAGAGAGTGGATTACTGAAATCATGAAGTTCTGACGAAGTGTAGTGAGACGGGAGATATCACAAACTACGCAAAATAAAACTCACTGGAATTTCGTACAACAAGATATTTGCTATGATGTGACATATCAGGCTACCTAGAGGCTGGACACGTCGTACTGTCAAAACCCAGATAGTAGGAACTTTCAGTATAAATGGGTTCAAAATTAACACTGTGTGACTGGAGCTGTTACCATCATCATCATCATCATAGCTCTACCATGAGCTCACATTTGTATCGTAAAGTGTTGATGAGTTTGAATACTGTAACTCTCGATTTTTGAGGGTTTTCGGTACCTTTGCAGTCTTCTAAACCATTTTCCTCACTTCCCAGTCCAGAGTATTTCTATAGCTTGTCCCACAAATTCCATTTTAGCTGTCTTCCGCATGAACTTTTGTGTCTCGTATTTGTCTCACAATTATCAGCATATCATACAAACCCGCATATCGAGTCGGCTGTCCTAAAGAATGAAACGACGTGGGCTATATCCTCAAAGGTTTGTATGCTTTAGGAACAAGCAAATAACTTGTATTCCATACAAGCGTCCAACAATGTTACCCAACTGTTTTTAAACCGCTGCTTACATCTCAAGATAACCACTGTAGAAACCCTGTCCTTAAGTAAATATATATTTATCGAACGGTATCAGCAGAAGATAAGCACAAAACACACGGGGAAGTAATTTAAAATAAGCTCGCTAAAATTGCTTTATTTACAGTCGTCTTAGAATCGTCGCTGATAAGATTGCAAATGTACTCAATATGATTTCAATTCGGGGGAAGACAGTAAGACAAACCATTTGACTTTCGTGATAAAGCTATCAGACGATTGTTTGGGTAGTGCGCTAAAGCAGTAGTGAATTTCAACAGAACATACTGTAAGGCAGACTTGTGGAGAAGTCTTTTGTTCTTAACCGGCACAAAATGTGACAGCTCCCGGATTTAGATGAACGTTGGGATTTGTGGAACCATCCGTGAGAGGCTGTGATGTCTAATGACGTGAATAAGTCAATCTGGATGGACCAAACACTTGGAGATGCTACTGATGTCTTTTGGATTTGTGATAGGTATTTCAACAGACGGATCAGTTGCAAAAATCCAGTGCTGGCTTTTAGCGCGATTTCACCGTGTGGTAGTTTGTAACCACTGACAACCGTGGGGTTTATGCTTATACAGCAGATGGGCCACTGTGGCCACTCAGTTCGTTATATATATATAAGGGACTTTCGTTTTTGATCAAGACAGCGCGAAAATATATGCACCGTGTTAAATAAAAGGCGGAAATATTTGATTGCATTTCCGTTTCCAGAGTGGTTTGCACATGGTTTGAATCTAATCTATTCTTGTGAACCTTCGAAGACAGCGGTAACGATGATAACAGAAGCTGGTTGTTGGCTTCAGCAATCAAGATGTAAGATCAGTCAACACAGCTAGATAAATTCATCAAACATCCAGTGACAGAGTAGCTGAACAGCAATTTGTTGACACTAACACCGTGCAATCAACCAAGATATGAGAAATTTGCAAGAAATCTGGCAGTATCGATGACCCAGTAATGAGCACTACGATCACAAATCAAACAAAAACGTTGGTAAACCAGACAAGATAGGATAACTGTTAATGGAAATGGGCGTATCAACGACTATGAACATTCTTCACAAATGTCTTTGGTTCCCACCGGGACAGATTTTGTTCGAATATCAGTTTATGGATTGCAATTCAAATGGATGAGGTTCGTACAACGCAAGACAACTAGGTATTTACGAATGAATCATAGCCAAGTTGAAAAATATGGTAACACATGACCTCTGTCTCAGAAATCCTTTATGGAAAGCACACCCGGATGGTACAGTGACGTTTGGAATCGAAACAGAAGAAACAAAAATTTTGATGTCCACATCTGAAGTTACATTCTCTAAAGTCTCCTTATGACTATTTCAGGGTCATTTATGACGGTTGTTTTAGTTTTAGGTAGCTGGAGAAGATTACGTTGGAATGTGTTTTACACCTTACTGAGTAGCTGATGTAACACTTTCTAAGCCTGGGTGTGCTGCCTGGCATTGATTTGGATCCAGTCGAACTCTTCGAACGATCAACGTTTTTCGTACGTCTACAGGTATTCCTCTACAGTCCAGGTCCTCCCTGTATTCTTTTTACAGTTACACGTTACCCACATTGAAAAACACTTACCTAGATCCTATCTTAAGAAAGTTAGAGGTTCCCCATAGTTTCCCAGTAGCTGTGAATGTGAGGTTAACTTTCTAAATAGGTCTGAAAGACTTATCGAAAGCTCCGGGATAGCAGCTGCGTTGTGACTGTAAAAGTCGTCGGCAAATTAAAAGTACGCTAAAATGTAAAGCTACCTTAACCGATCGATAGTCAATGGTTCTTACTTTTAAACCACACAGTGGTCTCTGCCAAGTTCTATAGCAAGTAAAATTTTGACCGAATAATTAAGAAATACCGGGCGTTTAAACCCTCAATCATTTGGAAGTCAGACTATATCGTTACTATCGAGGTTCTTGAAAATCGACCGGTTAATTAGCAAACTCAGTCCAGTCACTAGATCAAGTGGTCATCTTACCTGATTCATTGTCAAAATTGGAAGTTCGTTTGGGCAGAGTTGAACCAGAGACAGTCCACCAGACAACGGGCAGGTATTGTGCGTCACCAAAAGAGTATTGGCGAGGTCTGGAAAGTCGTATACATAAACCCTGCTCAAGACATCTTTTTACGTACCTTGCTTCGGAAAGATATGCTATAACTTGTGTGTTAGCTACTCAAAAATCCAAACAAGAAAACTCACTTGTTTCCTCACTGCATAACCAATATTGAGTTTTCTATCTTTGAAAATAAGCGTCTCTGCCTAATTCAAAATAAGTTCGACTGCACAACAATCCAGTTGAACTGTACTCACTTCATTTTTGATGATATTTTCAGCCGTTTCTTGATCTTCGAAAGTAACAAATCCATAATTCCCTTTAGATAAACCAGATTTATCGTAGATAACTTTGACATCTTTAATGTTTCCAAAAACAGAGAAAAACATTCGTAATTCATCTTCTGTAGTCTGTAAGTGTGCACAAAAGTCAGTGTGGATAAGAATGATAAAGCTTGTCTCACGTTCGAACTAATTCCACCGACAAAGATCCGATTTGGTATAAGTGTACCTATTTTCGGTAATGATATTCCTTGTGATCCCGGATGTACAGTGGTTAAGGCAATAGAATTCATGGCTTACGAAGATTTGTAAGATATGGCCGTCGATCGGGGCAAGGTGAAACGTATTCTATCCTGATTACAGGAGACATGCTCTAAGAGAAGCCCAAGACGGTACCGATAAAATAGACAAACATGTAACAAACTGCAAATCTAGAACAACGTAGCCGACGGCCAGGATGCCCTAATTTGTTGTGTGAGAGTCAACATTCAAACAAAAGGTCAATGTCACCCAAAAATCAATAAATGCCTAAACAACTTGTTTGTCACTACCAGATAGCAAGCGACCACCATTGGAATACCAAGTGAAGCGACATTGCGATCAGTATTTCCAAACGAAACAAGCTATTGTGCGTCAGTAAAAAATGTACAGGTGAAAATTTGCCGACCGAATTGACGGTAAGCGAAGGTGTTGAGAGGTTCGTGTGTCCATCGTACAATTCGTTAGTTCTTTTAACAGACCGTGTCCCTAAGCAATTTATACAAGGCGGCTGAACAGAATAGTGTTCAGGGGGGGTGTAACAGAGATAGTGGGAGTTCGGGGTTTACAACTTGTTTGACGTCAAAAAAGTTGGTACCGCACAAACATAATAACTAAGTAGTCAGTTTTACTTAGTACAGTTGAAATGAAAGGAAGGTGTTAATATGTAAATGATTTACAATTTTCGCCATGCAAATTACTCACCAACGAGACCGTTTGTCTTCGTGTGGGTGCATCGGGTGCAGATAAACTTGACGAGATTCCATTTAACAACCGTAGCAGTATGAGCCGGTTGCACCCTTCCCCAGATCATCGTTCACCTTGGACGTCAGTTGTGGCGGGTAGCTAGTTTGTCACCCGGGAACAAGTTATACCTCTGTACTTAGGGCAAGCGATCGCTGTAAACTACTAACGCTACTGTTTAGTAGTCACGCGGGATCACGTGTTTGAGATACTGAAGTACCTCAGGAGAAATTCACCAAGAAATTTTGAAATGCACTTGGGCATGAAATAGCTTTCTTTCCACAAACGAACTGGGAACTGATAACCGTAACATCCGTTAGTTCTTGGATATGTTTTTTGTTCGAACGAGCGTGTCCCGTTGTTGCGATGTTGATTTTCCGAATAACTACTCCTTGCACCATCCGCGTCCTCGTTCACAACAATGTATGAGCACAGGCTACTTCATATGCTCAGTTTGTGCTGACCACCCACCTGCTAAATTGCAGAATAATACCGCGCAACGAATAGTTCACATTGCTTCTGTGTGAAGAAACTAGGCAAAAGGAGAACAGATCAACGTAGTTTGTGGGTTAGAGATTAAGCACCGTGAACAGGTTTGAGCATATAAGCACCCAATTCATCCCGGCTGAATCTCTCCTGGGAGTAGTGCATCCCAGGAATGTTTCTTCGCGAGCTACTTAGTTTCTCTAGCTCGGAACACTCTGGGGAAACTAATTCTATAACGAGTGCAAACTGTAATTATGCTCGACCGTGGTTACAAAACTACATGACATTTACTACAGTTGGTGCGAAAGGGGTTTGACTTGGGGACCCCACCCCGAGCGTCTGACTCAAAAGTCTGACTTGTGAGACAACAGGATATAGGGTTTCTTTGGGGGACCCTACCAAGAGCTAATGACTCAAGAGTCTGACTCACTTGGCAGTGAGGGGCTTGCCTAGCCCGAGGGCGCAGTGAATAGGACAATAATGTCTGATTCTGCGCGCAGCACAGATCCATCTACGACAGCTCGTCGACAGATTACCAAATTACGGGAAAACGGCCATTACGGACAAATGCGCTTATGGTAGACCCGCAGTAGGACACCACCTTGATCATCACGGTATTTGAACGCTGACTGATAAAATAGGTGTAATCTGCGACTTACCGCGCCCTACAACTTTCGATGCCATTCGTCAATTTAACGGGATGGTCAGTTGCTACAAACCGCTTATTTCACACTACACTCGGTTTATGCAGCCTTTGAACAATTTACTCCGTGACTTCGTCAACGGAGACGAAGAGTTGTCAGCGACAGCCATTGAATCGCTCGATCGAATTAAGGATGCACTAGCCACCGTCGTCATTTTGCGCAATTTCAACTCAGCCTCCGAAATCAGTATAGTTGTTAACACGTCAGATATCGTGATCCACGCCGTTCTTCAACAGTTCGTCGGTGGACTCCGGAAGCAGTTGGCTTTCCTTTTCAGACGTCTAACTCCGGCTGAAACAAGGTATAGCGTGTTCGGCCATGAGTTGTTAGCAGTCTAATCGGCCGTTCGGTACTTTCGGAGAGCCCTCAAATATAACTGGCTTGTGATTTTCACATAACACAAAACGCTTTCTCCCGCCATAGGTCTGAGTGAAATTCACCCCAGAAAGTTCGACATCCGGTGTTCGTATCTCAATTTATGCCAGATATACGCCACGTTTCCGGAAGTGATAACGCTGTGGCTGGTGTTTTATCGTGAGTACCGGTAATGGTTGGTCACAACAAAATCGACTTAAACGGCATGACCAACGCACGCCTAGAAACTGATTTCCGCGCTTCCTGTAAGCATTCAGACCTGCGCTTGACGGATCTGTCTTTGCCGGCATCTACAAGTATTATTATTTGCTATAATTCTACTGGACATCCGCGTTAAGTGGTTTTCCTGTTTCCAACGCCGTGTAGTTTACACAATACACAACATCGTCCATCCTAGCAACCGTCACGGTGAGACTGGACCTTGGCGTGGTGTGACGGCTTGCGCATCTCGATGACCTTTTGGGCTAAACTGGACAGAGTTACTCATACCAGGCAGGCCAACAGGTAAAGGTCTGACAAACCACAGTCTCCTGGTCCTCCAGGTTGGGGGTCGGAAGATGGTTGGTATCTCTTCCTATAAACGTACCATTTCTGGTATACCGCCACCCACCCGCTGCCTTGCGGTACAGGCTTTTGAGCCAAAGGCTTTGTTTGAGTACCCTAATCGTTTTCCTGTCTAGGTCTGGGCGTCCCTGCAGTATCTCAGCCCACACACAACCATGAATCTTCACAATACTAGTAATCCAATAATTCATAGGCCGTCTCACAGTGTGAAACGGGCAGCCCTATCTGCTGCCTACAGCAGGGTGAATAAGCGAAGCATGCTACTGCTGACCCCTCCCCCACTGCCCTATCAAATTTGGCTCTCAGGTCTTTCCCGACACCCAATTCTGATCATTTCTCCGCAGGTCCCACAACAGATGTAATTACTCATAGTAACACTTTGTTGATAAGTCCCAGCTCTCGCCACTCAGTCCCAGACCTCCCTCGTCCTGTGCTTCGACCTAGAACTCAAATTAATATAGGTGCCTTCAACGTTCGTACTCTAAAACGGATAGGTAAACAGGCTGCTCTCGCACGAACGTTGGACTCGCTACATATTGATGTTTGCTGTATCTCAGAGACTAGAATCCACGACAGTAGTCAACGTATGGAATTAACAGCACCTGCACTTTTTACCCGATACTGGTTATACACTTCAGGTGACTCTCCGGCCGC
>QNGE01001447.1:77259-91424 GCA_008508345.1 Paragonimus westermani | reverse complement strand
ATTAGCGAATACCGCCCTAGCCTTAGAGATACGCGCTTCTATTTCATTCGCTACACCTCCACCGCTGCTGATGCAGCTTCCCAGGTATACAAACCGCAATCATGCTGAATAGCTTGAAAGCCGTGAACGTTAACTGATGGTATAATTACAAAGGATCTGTGCTTGTATTTCAATAGTAGTGTTGTTTCATTTATTTTTTTTAAGGATAAGAATGCGTTGCATAGCGTGTTACTATATATTTCTGCAAAAAGAATAACCATCGTAAATCGAAAGCTAGCAGAGTTAATTTAAAAATGAATGGTTCTAAAATTAGTCGGTGTGCTTTCCGCAAATTTATACCCTACAATCACACATTCTCGTTTAGAAAATATAACCCTAACATAAGAATGTGAACGTACACTACAAAAGTGATTTCTTCCGAGCACGTGACAAAGTAATATTGACGAGTTCAAGTCACGTGTTTGGAATTACACGCGTCCAACGTGACGACTTTTATTTAAAGCTCAAAATCGTGCCGAAGTATTTCTGCTCCTTCGTTTGTGAACCTAATAACGGGATGTAACATGCAAAATGACAAATGAGATCACATTAGGCAAGAGCTACTTGCCTTGTGAACGGCTGCTTTGTTAATCAGTGGACCCAACTTGGTCTCCGGTAGACTGCCATCACCCATAGTCAGAGAGGAAACAGCAGCCGATAGTTTGTGCACGAACTCCTCGTAGATAGTGTCCTGGACAAATATCCGGTTGGCCGAGACGCAAGTCTTGACAATGAAGAAACGATATGAAAAAGAACGACAATGAAACCAAACAGTTTACGATTACAGACCATATTTCTAACATACGAATGGAATAAAACAAACTTCTCCCCGTGTGCATCAACACAAAGAGGGCCGGTATGAGTGATAACGCACTTTGTTCGATTCAACTCATCTTAAAGTTTAAACATTGAGTACCTTTCAGTCGTTTGAGTAGGACAGTGATAAGACACAAATAACGATATGAATTCATTTCGCACTCCCTCCTCATTCGTAAACGTATGAAATACATGAAAGTAGAAAACAACAAGACCTAAGTGAAACGAGTAAAAGAACGCTGACAGCTCAGAAGTTCTCAACTATGTATAAACACTGTTCATCAGCCGTCGATAGCCGGTTTTATGCACACAAAAACAACTGATTGTCAACCATTGTTTACCGCGGGTTTAGCCCGATTTGTACTTTTGATCGTTTCATTCAGTTCTTGTTGGCTTTGTTTTCACGCAAGTCACACGTTTACGACTGACGAGAGTGTGTTAAATGAGTTCTTACCGTAATTTGTTTCTTCTGACTACTTTATCAGTGTCCGACAGAGTGCATGAACGGTTTATATGGACGTCCAATCGGTGACTACGTTAACATTATCAGCATCATTTATGAAGGCAATAACCGAACGAATAAAAACTATACAAAAAAGTGAAATACAAAAGATCGAGATGTAGCCTTAATCATCACTGGGGTGGACTGTCTGCTTTCGATGTGATAATGTGGCACGTGATATGTAAAGAAAACCTCATCACATCATAAAATATTCAACATGTTATAAACGTCACAAATAAATTTAACATCACCACGTGAAACTACCGTAATAGGTTTTGGTTCAGCCACTATTTACAATAGAACAGAACCTTCCTCTGTCATAATTTATCATACAAGGTACCGTTCAGACCGCTACGTGATGCAGGTGGTCATATTTGTTTTCCATGCTTCTCTAGCACTCCCGATGGGCGAATGACTTCCTGCCAAACAGTCCAAGATAATAACTGTTAACCTCTTCGAATGACATCCAAAAGCGCAAAAACAGCAAATAACCGGTCTTCCACTTTTAACGAACAGCACTTAGACACTGCGCCTGTCTTGACGATCAGACTGGCGTGGTGCGCTTATCCGGAAGGTTAGGGCTCTGGTCCTTTGAGATAAGACCATGTCAGATAGATCACACGGAGGCAACCAAGCAAAATAACAGCTACGTCTGTGTGTCAGGCTACTGACTAATTACATATACTCATTTAGTGATGGGTGACCTTCAGAACCCCCAAAGTCTTTGCAGCAGTTTTTTCCGGATAAAGGAAAAGGCGGTTAGAGGAGGTAGCTTGGAACAAAAGAGCATTACGATGGCATAATGGGACGTATTATTCTGTACGGTCGGAAAACTCTCCCAGAGGTGTCAATATCTCCATCATTGCATTAAGGGCTAAGTTAGTCCCCATTTTCGAGTGAGTGAGTCACCGGTTCCGCGTGGGGGACTCCTGGGTAAACCCCGTATGTGTGGAAATCGCTGGATCGATGCGGCAGGGAAGACCGGAAGACCATACCGCGCTGATTGCGATTAAACCGTGCGGTACCGGCAGTCACGTAACTACTCTGAGTGGGACAAGGTTTCCATACAAAGGTAAATTCAGAAAAGTATACGTTAATTACGCCTTACATTGGATCGGTTATCCAGCACATGTTCGGTAGCATGGTATCTGTTTCTCACTCACTGATGGCATTAGCTTTTCGACGGCAGAGGAATCATACGCACGAGCCCTCGGATCGTGTCAAGGCGCTTGCGGCTTGGTCAAAGTAAGTTCGTTACATTTCGCAGCACGTACAATCTGAGTATCTACCACACTGATGGTGCAAGGGATCAGGTCTGTATTCGGCCATCTACTGCCATTCGCGCGCTATGAGCAAAGGAATTGTGGACGCCGTAGGTCGCAGTGACGTGACTACATGACGTTGCGACGAATGCGCTAGTCACCTCGGGTTGGCAAATAACCACAGAGTACACAGCACACGGTCAACAAATAGACAACGAATGCATTAGACGTACCTAATACAGTGCTATTTTCATGTTAACTCGCATCAACCTGATTAGGGATCTCGCGACTTACAGAGTTGGTAGTCGGGGCCCTTAGGCGAGATGGCGGGTAGTCCGGCCCAATAGCATGAATGTTATCGTTGTCTGGCTGAGCTGAACGGGGAGTAGATGACGCGTGTCAGTGAATACCGTAAGGAAACTGTTTTGCTAACAACGTCTTACTCTCACTTAGCGCACGTTTGTTTGTTTGTGAGATGTGGGCATTTTTATATTGAATATTTGAGTATATAAACAGTTGTCTACAGCAGGTAGGTCACATCCGCTAGATTCTTCTATCTGGCCAAAACCTGTTTTCTTCTTGTGAGTTGTACGACAGACAGGCATAAGTGTGAACCACTGATGATGGCAACGTTGATGGTGACCCCCTAAGTGCTTTTCACTTTTTCTTTGTGAAAACACTGTGTGTGTGTGTTTAGTTTCTTAAATCAAGCAGAGTTTTTTCTTCCTCATTCTACACAGAATGTATTACAATCAAACGCTCCTTGTCTTATACTGTCGATATCTTTCTTACTAGCCTAAAACTAACCAGTGAAAGTTCGCTGTTTCTTTCCATCTCAAAAATGGGGGATTCCACTTTCACATCAGTCCGCCAAATGGCAAACCAGCATCGATCGGCTGGACTGCGGAGGACTTCAATCGCACGCCTCTCGATTTTATCCCATTGGGTTTACGTAGAATATGGAGTGTGACGGTGGAACAGCAAGTGATGCAGCGCAAACCAGTTGTAGTAAGACTTATGCTTAGGTATGCATTGATTACCGTCACAGTGACAAGCTATTCCGGAAATGGATGTCCACAGATGCATAGCATTTACGAAGATCCATCCAATCATCTATCCGTCCACGATTGATGCGTATAGTGAGTGAATCGTGCGGTATCATAAGCGAGAACAAGCGAACGAACAATTCGAACACGTTCTACTTTTAGTGAATAGATAGTTAGAGTTCGTCACTCATTGTTTGTTCACCTGTGACCTTGTTTAATGCCCACCGAGCAGTCAATCGCACCATTTCCGAAATGCCTCCTCAGTGACTGAATGAAACCGAGTTGACGTGGCAAAACATCTCATGAATAGGTAAGTTTTCCGTTGCCTAATGGTGATCAGGAGTCTTTGGCGCAGCATGCAATGTTTCGATGCCAATACAGTTGATGTCAGTGCCACTAAATATTCCATTCCATGGTTCACGCCTTTCGGTAAAGCGGGTAAAAGCTAACAGGAAGAGATCGGCCCACGATGAATGAACTATCTCAAAATGCACTTTTAATGACGTCAGTTGTGTGGATAGCCAAACGAAAGGTTTTCCAGCAATTAGACCACCAACGATTGTGATAATATACACTGATGGACAAAAATAGGTGAACATCTTTGATATACCTCGGACGGAAGTGTTGTCATCTGACCCCTAGGTTTGGTCGACCTCACATAACGCACCTTGGTAGTGGAAACTCATAAAAATGGTGCATTATTTGGGATCCTGAATGTTCACCTCACTGAAGCATGCACGTAACTAACACCTATCCAGCCTTCCCATTCCCGATCATGTCCAACAATCACTTCTCCAATTGCAAGCTCCAGCACGAGGGACTCTCAACACCAGATATCCACTAACAAACTTTAACGTTTAGTGATAGTCAATTGTGAGTATGTTATCAGACGGATTAAATTGCTCTTTTCTCAGTCTGCTTACCTACCGCATAACTTCCACTTTGATGAAGTACGTAACAGCGATTCTCAAACTGTGTACATAAAAAAACACTGTAGTCCAGTTCTCAGATTTTGCTTCCATGTAACATACTGGATCATACATATGGTGAATATCGCCAGTCTGTGCAAATCTTACTGGGTTAGCCAGCACTCGATTTCGATAGTGGTGGACGGGGACATCTCAACTGAGCTTACACACAGACCCGCATTTCATAGTGAACATTTGTAATCAATCAGCGTAAGGAGTGAGTGACATAATAGCCTATACGTGAGCACAGCGTATCAAAACTTAATGGGAGTAACTCCTGTCAGGTCTCGTCACATCAGCACGGGAAGTTAGGTATTCCTAACACGCGTCGTGAGATAACTGACCTGACCAGAACAACGAAATTTGCAAGCTACAGCGCCGGCAACTGCCCGATCCAAATTGGCTGACTGGAACACAAGGAATGGGGCATTTCCACCCAGTTCCAGTAGGACACGCTTTCCATGGGCAGCTGCTTTCGTATATAGCATCTGAGTTTGCGGAAAGAGTGAGACAATGAAATGAATAAACGGATAGCACTGTTCAAGCATGAAAGACTATAAATAGCTATTTTTCGATCAATATAGGGTTGCTCATTTGAGATCACAGGTGTATTCTTGTGCTGCTACAAAAAACAAGAGGCGGTCAGTTTGGACGGTAGCGATAAAACCGAAAGGACACATAGGGAAAATATAAATAGCTGGATTCATAATGAAGTAGAATACAAAAATTTCGCTTAAAAATAGACAATGAACTTCAAAGAGACAGTGATTAAATGGAGCAGACATGGATGTCATTGCAATCATGCGCGTCCACGTCACTTCAGTGGTGTTTACTGATTTCTGATTAGTTAACGCTCGACCAACCATTCACTGGCAAACTAGTATGTTCAAAATTTATTTCCCATCAATGAACTGAGCGAAACAATTAGAAGACGAACAGTGAACCCAGTAGTGGCTTGTCCGTACGGAATAACCAATAGCGCAGGGGCATTCAATTTAACGACTACGGTATTTGGGAGAACATAAACAAACAAGCGGTCATCCAACAATGTGACCTGAATGACACCCACTGCAGGTTGGGCCCACAGAATCCTAAGGTTCACAATATACGGAGAGTTAAAATAGATTGTCAAGATGGTTATAAGGGCGCGTCAAGGTCTTGAAGGTTGATGCCAGCTCAGGATAATTTATGCGATCGACGAAGCTTGGAGGTTGGTGGTTTTCTGTGGATATCGTGTCGAGTTATGAGAACCGTTTGTGAACCTATTTGGCACATGTTCCTTCACTCTTGTGGCCAGTACTTTATCAGTTCTGCTTATGTAACTGTTTCTCCAGCTGCATGGATGGGAGCACAGATTACCTGTGGATCTGGTTGAATACTCGAAGTTCGGCAGCATTGTAAATCCGTTGCAAATTAGGGACAATTCTTTGTGTTATTGTCCACAAGATTGTAGCATCACCTTTAGACAGTATCTCAATATGAACTAATCTCTTAGCTATCATGTCAATGACAGTCGGTACCACGAGGAGATGGTTAAGCGTGTCGAATTTTGTGTTCACTTTCGTTACTACGTTCACTGAGACGTTCGGGGTATCCAGTCCTTCTCAGTAACATCATGAGTACCGTCAACTCTCACACTTCACAGTCGAATGTGTAGATCCGGCGCGCTCTAGAGCACTTGTCCTCACCGAACCATGAATATGCTTCACCAGGTTAAAACTAGTGAAATACATTCATTGACCAAATCATATTAAAATTTCACAAATGTTATGCTTTATTGATTTACCAGTCCCTTCTGAGATAGAGTGTCCAAATTAGATATCTACTCACCAACTTGTGCTTCACCTGTTACCATGGCGTTAGAATGGACAACATTGAGAGGCAAGACAAACCGTGCAATGAGCCCCCGATCTCTGAAAAAGTGTAGTCTACATAGTGTTTATGGTAGAACAGCTATGACGTGACATCACCTCCATAATTGACTCACCAGTAACAACAGTGAGCTTGACCAAAAGATAGTGTGGTTCGGGCCGACTCTCACTGCAACAGTGATGGTGGATAACCTAGAATAAAAGGCGTTCATCGAAAAGCCACTAGGCGGAAGGATCAGAGATGGTACGGATACAAACATACTACTAACTGTGAAACGATACTATGTGGTAAACGGTTTCCTATCATGACTGTGAAAAAATCAACAAGATATACACTCATTGGACTACCAAACGCTACGGCGTCATTTTGTCGGTAAGTTTATCAAAAGTTCGTCTGAGACTGACATTCTCCGTACACACGTTTTCAGATGATCCGTCGGAGTCGGGATGAGGATGTTTTCAAGATCTGCCATTCCATAACAACGTCAGTGATTTCATAGAGAGAGGCATTGGTACAGAGAGACTGCCCATCTATGGAACACTTGTGTTGATATGATATGTTATTGTACCGGTCAAAATCACTGGCACGCTCCGACGAGTCTTTGACACTATTTCTGTAAGAAATCAAAGTAACTGGATTAAAATCTTGACTAATCGTCGTACCAGTCTGTGTTGAGGTGAATTAGACATGAACAAAATCGACCAGAATAGCCAGCCTCAATTGTTTGATTGAAAAAGAGAGATTTGAGATGTTCGCATGTTGTTTCACTTATCCATTCACGGTTAAGAATAGACTTTAGCTGGTGATACATACCACCACCTAAGCTTGATTGCAGTCTTCGTATTCAGATAAGACCTACAACCGGTCCACTTCGATAGGAAGAGCTGAACTGAAGTTCCACTCTCACTGGAGCATAACAGTAGTGTCTATTCTCACCCGAATCTGAAGCAGCACTCACACCGTCATAACGATTTTAACCGAATGCAGACCGTGTTCAATTTGGAATTATCTTATTCGTCCAAATTCCATCATTGGGCATTCTTAATTTGTGTAAAGGTTTAAACTTCCGTTCAACATTGTAAAGCTGCGCATAATTAGAAAAATTATCAATTCCCTCGAGAGAACTCGCAGCGTTACCAACTTGTGAAGGTTTGACTAGATCCACAAGTCATCCGTGTTCCCAATCGAAAGGCAACTTGATTCTGATGTAACTGCGGAGACAGTTACATAAGCAGAACTGATAAATTACTGGTCACAAGACTGAAGGAATATGTGCCAAATGGGTTCACAAACGGTTCTGAAAAGTCGACATGTTAGCCACAGATAACCACAAGTCCTCAAGCCTCGTTGATCGCACAAACCATCCTGTAAGCTAGCCATAACTTTCAATTAACATTTCTCTGTTCATGCTCCTCCCACGTATTGTAAACGTTGAACTGAAAGTTTCTGCCTGATTGATTATTTGGTATTGACATGTCTTTAAAAGATGCGAACATAAACACCAGTACTCACCTAATTATTTTGTCCGACGTGTGTATGTTAGAATACCATCAGTGAACCTTAGACAGGTCAGGTTTTCGTATATACGATAAATTCGGTTATTATGGTGACAACATACGGCCCACGTCAAATTCGAAGGCGAAATAACTTTATCTTCTTCAGTTTTGAAACCTTGAATGGTGCTTCAATCAAGCCGAGCATGCAATGAGTGGAGCGAGAGAAAGAAGTATTCGTTCTAAGAGCATATGACTGGTCCGTGGCTCATTACTGAGCTTGGAACCTAGGATTCGTGGTCAATGGTCAGATGCCTGTGAACACTGCGACCAAGTTCACATATACATTCTCGATATTGAGCCATTTACGCATGTACCGTAGATCTAACAGACGCCAGTTAGGGTCGTAAGAAATGATCTCGCAATCAGAAGTTGACAGAATACATTTCTGAGAAATTTATAACGAAAAGTTTGTCATTTTAACTGTACATGTGCAACCAACCATCAGAAGCTTTATGGATAGTTGTGCTGAGTTCGAAATCACGAGTCGCACCACTCGACCTCACTGAGCATAGCGGCCATCTTTGAACACATCAACCCTTAACAGCCTTGCCAATTCTCTCAAATACCGTTCGTTGAGCTGGATATTGCAATACCTTATTGGGATAGAGATGATGTGATACGACTGGCACAAACTGATTTTCTAACCCTCGTTGTGGTTAAAGTAGTTGTTGTGTGCGACTGATACACACTGCAGAGAACAAACGACAGTTGTACATCAGTAGTTCTGCGTGTTCTGTGCTCAGACTTTCAGCACGAGACGGGCTTATAGCAGAGGTAGATGGTGATCAGCAACGGGCTTGCCCAGTCCCGGTTTACGCGGTGAGAAACTAAACAAACGAACAGTTAGGATCGAATTCCAGGATCCGAGAGGGTGACACTGAGTGTGAATAACTGACCTTGCCGACAGCTGTAGACCCAGTGAAGCCGATCAGACGTACATCTGGATTAGTGCACAGCGTGTTCCCGACCTGTTCTGCCTCGTCCCGGCTGGCCGTAATGATTTGCAACAGGCCAGCTGGCAGCTGGGCACTCGTTAGAGCCAACTGGGTCAGAGCCAAAGCGGATAGCGGGGTATCCTCAGCCGGTTTGAGTACCACAGCGCAGCCAGCTGCAATCGCGGCGCCCACTTTACGAGTGATCATAGCTAAAGGGAAATTCCACTGGAAGACAAGGGAAAAGAAAACGGGCACTCGAAAACAAGGTCACGCAGTGCGGGCTCCAGACGACCCGTTGTCATGCTCATTAGCTTTGCGAAATGAGTTTTAGTGGAAAAGTTAGGCGTTTTGGTTATTTTTCATCCCACCCCTTCCTGGTTTAATTACTTGAGTAAGAGATGTATGCAAATGAAAACGCGTGGGCTTCACGAAAGGTGACTAAATAAGTCAACTTTTATGAGGAATACGGAGCGCGTGAAACCGAACTTCAGTTAATGAGAGACTGTACTGGGAAAATATATGATACTATTCCCTAAGGACTTTACGGCACATCGCAAGTAGAATTTGCCACTCCAGACTAAGTATACAGACTACTCACCGCACAGATTAGCACGAGATTGCATCTGAACATCTCAGTCTCACTAGTGTACAGGATACAACAAGCAGCGCCTCGCAATGACTTAAATAGCCTTACTGATGCTTAAACAGTTGATCCCTCAAGGGCGGTTAGTAACGAATAATACAAGGGCCTTGAGGTCACCCGAACATTTGAATATCGATCAGGATTACTACAAAATCGAGGTGGCCAACCTAAAGCCACGGAGTATGTGGAACAGTTGATCACTGAAGAGCCAGCCATGAGAACATGGTTCGCACACGAATCAACTGACTAGCGGATTGGGATGCAATGCCCAAAATATCCCGGTACTTGGAGCAATTCCACGGACAACACTGACAATATGCGTTTTCCATCAGGGCCAACAGTTGCCTGAATCATTGCCCCTCGTCGGTCAGGCTGCAAAACAACTGGAGATGAAACGATTTTGACTCGAAAAGCAGTACCAGCCTGACAAATGGAAAAATATGCATAGAATTAGATGTTGGATTTCCAACAACCAGATAATGTTTGCAGGCAGCTGACAGCAGTGATCAAATATCCGTGATGCCAGGCTGCCCAACAGACTTCAGAACCAACGAAAGAGCGTATATAAAGCTGATGGTGTTTAAAATACATACATCATATAAGCGCAATATCTAAATCGTTGAGAGACCTTAGGGTGAAACTCACGGGAGTGATGACACCAACCACACCCACGGGTTGATGTTGTATCAGCTGTCTTCTACTAGTCACGTGAATAGCCGGTACAAATGAACCGTAGGTGCGTTTCGCCTCTTCCGCATACCATTCAAGAGCTCCAAAACTGGCGGAGACTTCAACACGAGCATCTGAAATGGTTTTACCCTAAAAAATAAGCCGACACCAAACCAAGACGATGGTAAACCGACCGCTTTTAAACGTTGAACAGTCGGGTCAAATATACCGTCTTGGAAAGTCTATAATGTGTCCCTAATGTCTGTCCGAAATAAACAATGTCATTGTCCCTAGCTCTGCGAACTGTAAATCACTAGATGCCACGTTGTAATTTCGAAATACAAACAGAATTTGTGAAGAGTAATTCACTTCACAAATATAAAGGCCTAACTGAAAACAGAAACCGGTGGATGCAAGCAGGAATAAACATTGGCGTAATTATAGGCGTGGGTAGAGTGACGGAAAAGTATAACAATACCGAACGGAATGAACGATAGGTGCACTATGTGAATAGGTACATGACATACTGAGGCTGATGTAGAATTGTTTTTCTTTATGTATAACGTACACTTTCGGTGGATCATTGCAGATATCCTGACCAACTGTACAGAGTAGGAGTTACTGTAGTGCATTATCATCGTAAATGTTAATTGAAGAGTAAAACAGACATATCTCTTCAGCAATGTGAACAAAACAGTAGACTCTGCCAATTCGCATTGGCATCTAAGTACCACATGACCAGCAGCATACGAAACTGCCAACTTAGCTTCTACAGTACTCATGGGAGGGGATATGAACATAGAAACGGTTAGCAAGACATCCGTCGTGTGGTCCGAATGAGACTCACTGCAACTTGAGTCCACGGTAGTCTACGATTTACAGATGAACTTTGTACACACAGAACAGGTTTTAACCGGTTTACTGCTGTTGTATAACAGGTAGTTTCGTTGTGAGTAGTATACTACTCACAAGCAGTGTATTACCCACAGGCGACATTCAGGAACAAAAGCACAAGCCCCGAACACGACGGACAAGAAAAGACTATCGGAACAGTGTGTGCATGCTGTGTGAGAACTTTCACCAAGGCGAATGTCAACGTAGTGCCACCCAGTGTATGTGAGTGCATGTCTGTCGTGCAAATGAGTGCACGCGTTTGTGGTTTAGTTTTTGACATGACCTGTAGGGAAATTTGCGCAATAAACCAACTTGCTGGCCAAGCGTCTTTTCCGGAGACAACATTGCAACAGCTTCAGCAAATCTTAGGAACCGAGAATTACGGTGACGCATCGTGATGATGAAGTCTGGAATCGGATCCACGTTGTGGCCGGCCGACAGTATGTATCGTCCGATCGACGGAGATAGGGACTCGAAATTCCATGTAGCTACAGTGTGCGATTGTGACACCTGTTTGTGAACCCACTTAGACACGCTCTTTCCTACTCTGGGTCAACGACCTGTCGCTTCCGTTTATACAGCTTTCTCCGTGGTTACGTGAGAACTGGTAAACACAGCGTGATTTAGCGCCAATAAATTGACCTCCGATTATAGGCACAGGTGATCTGTGTGTCTGGATAAGGACTCGCAATTCTGCGGCAGTGTGAGTCCGTTTCAGCGAACAGACGATCTGCTGGGTTGTGCGAAACGTTGTGATATCCCCTATTAAAGGGTAACTCAACACATTAATTTCCTGGAGACATTACTTTCACCGTTCTGGGTATACGATTCGCTGTGACACTGAATAAGGCTTTTGGATACCCATTACCAATCCTCAGTCATCGTAAGCATTCCTGGATCTTGCTGAATGCAGCCGGATGAGTAGATGCGGCGTACTGTAGCGAACAATGTTCTCACTACAACTCAGTTACATTGACTCGGATTAAACCAGTGAAGTGCTCAGATATATTGAGCCTTATCGATCCCCACGGTTCTTACAATCCGCTGAGGCTGTCGCGATAAGCCGGTTCAAACCTATGTTGTGTGCACAAAAACTTTAGACTTTGCGGTGAGTGTCACTCCGACCATAAGACTGAATGTCTTGTTCGTTTCTATGTTCCTACTCCCCTAAGTATTGTAGGAGCTAGGTCAGAATTTTCCTGTTATTGGTTATGTGGTACTGATGCACCAATACAAAATGCCACCCTGTACCCGTGTTCGTCTCGTAACTATTTTGTTTTAATCCAGGATTAATCCGACCACCTGTAATCAATATGCACCTGGTGCATGAAGGATCTGGGATGAACAAGCTGGGTTACGTGATCACATTTAAGCTAGATTATGGGCTTGTTCAGTTGATCAGACTACAAATCATACAGGCTAAGGAAACGGCATTGTTGCGCTTGATGTGTAGTCTGATGTAAAGTATCTTCCTTCCACCCGTGATGAGTGCCTACCAGTGCCAGTAGATGATTGTTTATAGCGAAGTGTTATCGGATACCTGCTAACTTGCAACACAGTCGTGGGTAACTGAAATTCGTGTGCCAAACGCGCAAATTAACGAACATGTCTAGTGCGTTGGAACGATATTTAAAATAATACTTCAACAGTTGTAGAGAATGTAAACTACGAACAACAGTCATTGGGGATCGTCCGTAATAAACAAACGACTTTTGATCCATTACCCCTTGAGTGATGAAGAGAACTGAAAACCGTAAGAACCGCCCTCCTCTCAGTACAGGGACACCATCCGAATGAACGAAAGACTTGTTCGTATCATAGCGCGAATCGTTGACACAGATTGTGTAAACATGAGAACATTATCCAAATAAAGTTTGCAGGGCGGAATAGCAAGTTTCGATTCTTTATGGTATTCTCATGAACAGACTGTGAGAATCAACAGGGGCTGACCCCAACCGGATTAATCTGTCAACTGCATCGATTTTTCGACGAGACATACTCTGAAAAGAACAACTGACATACTTCATGCATATTAACGTCGACAATTTGAGTTACTCGGTAGGAATGGGAACAGCAGAAACCTTCTAACGTCTCAAGTAGTAGAATATATAGTACAGATCACTGAACGTCCACAAACATCATCACTATCAAAGCTGAGAACCTAACCAGAAGATACTGTGGCTCGGGCCGCCGTCTGCTGCAACAGTGAACAGGAATACCACATGAGAAGAAACGCCACTAAAAAAGGCTGGGATGGTGGTGATGAAAAAAGTACTACCAACAATAAAACTGATAAGGACTGAGGACGTGGAGTATTCTGCAAAACGTTCGTCATCATCATAAACAGCAACACATCAGTGGTTCACACTAATGCTTAACTGCCACACAACCATGAAGAAAAAGCAAACCCGGTAGAGAAAGAGAGAAGGAAAAAAGAACGGGGCGGGAAGGGACATAACTACTGAAAATAACTACGTCCATATTCAAACATTCAGCATCAAGGTGCCCAAACTTTGCAAACAAACAACCGAGCTGCAAGTAAGAGTAAGGCGTCATCAGCAAGACCGCTTCCGTACGGCTTTCGTTGCCCCGCGTCGTTAAATGCACTCACTTCACAGACAACTCGGACAAACAACGACAACATTCACGTCACTGAGCTCGATTAGCCGCCATCTCACATACAGTCTTCAACCACCGACACTGTTAGTCGCAAGGGCACCAGCCCGGGAGACGAACACGACCCACAGTGGCCAACCCCTTCGTGAACGACGTCATTTCCCTACGCCAGGTCATTATCTGTCCACCTCGCACCAGTCGGTCGCAGTGTCAGCGAACAGTGTTAGGTGTGGAAGACGACTAGCTGGCATCCTTAATACATGACCTAACCATCTAAGCCTGTGAAAACGTAGAGAGTGAACAAAAGAACTCGTCTGACAATCACTACCAAACACCCGCTTCCTAAC
>QNGE01001447.1:59684-71608 GCA_008508345.1 Paragonimus westermani | reverse complement strand
TACTCGAAATCCAACGTCATCGATTGCAAAACATCTCATGACAACAGGTCATCAAGTTGACCCGGTTAACTCATTCAAGATACTGTTGCGCAACCGAAATCCGAAGTTACTAGCCTTTTGCGAAGCGATTCTCATTCGAACTTACCAACCGACGTTATGTGCACAGAAGTGGTTGAAACAACCGGTCGGGTTGCCATGGTCATGATTACATAATAATATCTGGTGTGCTTGTATGTGTGTCTAGTCCCTGTGTGTCGTTAAATATTTGTTGTATATAACTGACATGTTTTACGTTTGCGACTGATGAGAGTAAATGAAATGTTAACATATCGCAATATATGTCTTCTTTCTGCTCTGATGAAGTGGTTAAAGGGAACTCAGTGTTTAAATTGAAACAGACTGATTTTCGTCTTTGCACTGCTATGTCCACAAACACAACAGTGATTCCTTAGCAAGGGATCAACCACGGGACTGACCATAAGGGGTCACTCTGAAGAGAGACACAGCCCAGCCCGTGCACCGACAGTTCATATGAGACCAACATGAAAAAATCACTACTGTTACAACTTCCACTAGCAGCATTTGTGCAGCGAACCTCTCTCACTGCTTATTGCGCAGTTTATGATGTATTTTATGTAATGTTTCTAAAAGTCTCGTGCTCTTCATTATGACAACTTCTTGGTGTAGTTACTTGTTATCGACAGAGTAGCGGGCTGAGTCTTAGGAACATCCTAGAAACCACCGAAACAAAAACTCCTTTGGGTCGTAGAATATGTACTCCCTTCTTAGCTTCTTCTTCTGTGTTCCACATTGCTTCAGTTCCGTTTTTTACTATCCACCTAGTAAATACCGGCACCCAGAGGACACGGAATCGATGACCCTAATACGTTGACGTTTGGCTTGTTACACTCCACTGGCAAACTAAGACACAGGAATGTACTAGTAGAAACCTCCAAATGTATACTCGTTTCGAGGGTTTGAGTGTGGGCCTACATGAAACCACGCTCAGGCTGCGGATATTAACTTGCACGCAGAATGCTAAATTTCAGAAGAATATAAAAAGGTCACTGTTAGGCTTACTGTTGGCAGATATCTTCATAGAAATGTCAGAAAGAACTACGCTTCGTGAGATTATTGACCATAGAATATTCTACAAGAGGTGCGTGGACAGCAGCATCTGTGTAGCTGATGAAGTGGCGGACCTAGATAGCCTACTTGTTGAGGCGAACACAACATATCACTGGACGAATATTCTTCCTGGATATGGCAGCGAACTGTCGTGCCGAAAGTTCAGTTCAGAGAGGGATTGACTGAAAGGGGAATTGGAACGTCAAACATACTCACTTTTCAGTTACTTAGCTAACAGACAGAAGAGAGACCTCGTTCATAGTTTAACACACACCACTGTGATGATATGTAATGATGACACGGTTTAAACAGAAATGATGTTTTTACAGCGGATATTCGCAGAGAACGCCTATCTTGTGAACTTCTTTCACAGACATATGAAACATACAGAACAAAAAGTTAAGCTCCCGTGTGCGGAAAAGAATTTGATTTACATGACGCTAGACAACAAAGGTTGAACAAATAATGCACCTGAAAAGAACTAAAGTGCGGCACAACTGCGAATCTCGTTCAGATCCCACCCGATAGTCCATGTACAACTTAAAGACACGTTGATTAAATGTGGAACTTTATTTTGTGTTTACTCTTTCGAATGCTCCTGTGCAGTAGGTTGCGTCGGTCGCATAACCAGGCGCCTTTTTCAGAGGATAGGTGGGTACCACTCCACGTGACTGACCGACGGCGAGTTGATGTCCATTTCGAGTGCAATTGTGGTGCACCCGGAAGTGGTTTTTAACCCCCATTTACCGCTTGCCCAGTCGTCAATCCAGGGGCGTTAAGTTTGGTATTTTGACCACCGTGAAAGCGACCGGAAACAGGTGGCACAATCCAAAGGTGTACGCCCAGAAGAAATTTTTCCAGCTCCTTCGTTTACTGTGGCCTTACGTTACCCATCTGACATCTCCAGAGGTCAATTTGGTCACGGAATTGCCCTTTAATTCCCAACCGTCTGATGTAACTATGTGACTAACCTATTTTGATATTGCTCCTTTAATAACAATGATGACGTAAATCTATTCAGAACAAAAGACACTGCCTTGTTTCAGAGTGAGACCCTAACATCAATTACCTTAATTTTCATATAAATCCCACTCGAGGATTCTCCCTAATTGATTAGTTTCGTGCTTCTTCGGTAGATAGAAATTGACTGAATGTGATGTGGACCGGTATGTCTGGTGTTAGAAGCCGTAGTCTTTACCTACTAGGTTAACAGCACCGTTTGGAATGGTTGACGAAGGAGAAAAAAGCTGTCCATACAGCACGACATCAGATCGGCTGAGCTCGTCAAGATTAACGCAATGTCAACAACAAAAAAAACTAAGATTTGTTCCAATGAGTCCCAGAGATAGTTCGGTAAAGTAGCACTGACCATTCCACAGACAAAACATTTTGGCTACAAAAAATAGTATAAGGACCCCACATGTGAAGTACGATGAAGGACACACTTTGACCTAATAAACAACAATACAGCGAATCCATTGTTTTACCTGATTGTGGATGGCTTTGAAAAATGGGTAGTATGTTCGTACAGTGAGACACAGCTCTTCCATAGCAAAGGTTCATTATGAATATCAGATTCGCGGGTTCAAGCTCAGTTGTCATAATAATGATGCATGCTTCGGTTTGAGCACATTTATAGCATCCAGCCCTGAAATGACTTTCTATCGTATGACACTAGGTGTACAAGTTGCAAACCTGACTGCATTTAAGAGGCCTATAGCTTCATGATGTATATCAGGCAATCCATTAAAGACAAGCGATAAAGCGGACAACAGATTTGGTGTAATGATCGGAACACACTTTGTTTTAACCACCGCTTTATGCCATCCGTAACAGTAACAAGAACAAAAAACATGGAACTCACATTTTCTGCAGTAATCAGCTGGGCCAAAGCCTCCTGATTTTCACGTATGGTATCAGCCCATCGGCGTATAACCCCTGCTCGTTCGTTTGCAGGTGTTTTGGCCCACGCCTCTTGATTTGTCTTTGCCGAGGCAATAGCCAGTTGAACCTCATGCGAGGACATGGATGGGACTGTCCGCAATAGCTTACCATTGGCCGGATTCAGCACTACTCCGAAGAATGGGCAACCAGATAAAATTATCGGTAAGGTTTTCGAGTTGTTAGATATTAATTTGCATTGATATCATCAATATATTGCATAAATCGTAGGCCAAAAGACACTACTCATTCAATAGCACGTATTGGTGCCCACGAAGGCGTAAATCGTGTGAAGATTACCGGATCAGCAATTCGTATAATCTAAAAATTGTGTTCCTCAAGTTACCGCAGTACAGAGAATAATGTACCTATCGGTGTCATCAAAAGTGCGATCAAGTCATATCCGGTGTAATTTATGGCCTGTCATGTAGACGCTATGAAAACTATATAAGGAGGATCAATCTACTCTTGTGTACTGTGATGAAACGCTGATGCTGTTCAATGACCGAGCACAATACTCGAGACAGACCATAAGGCGTGCGTCACCAGTGCACTCAGTTTTCCGTTCCGCGCTAGAAACGGATGCATCTTGACATTTTCCGGGACGTTATCAATCGGGCTTATCAGCTAGTTTTTATGTGTTTGGAAACGGTTCGTGTTGACGCTTAAGTTGCTCTGGTGGCCCTGAAAGATGTGGAATAGCTGTCACTGTTGTCAACACCTTATCCGCCCTTCGGTATGGTTGTTCCCCTTATAGTCTAATTACACACACATGTATTCAGATTGTACTAACTGCTGAGCCCGTACTCTCCGCATGATTCACGTCCTTTTCTGGTTCTGTCAGCATTCTTGAGTACACTGATATTCCAACCAGTATGAAGTATTCGACGTGCACTGCTGCAACTCATCACTGTTTGCATTGTGCGAAATGCAATGTGTACTGATGATTCAGAATGTGCTTCGAGTTGGACGAATCAAATACACGACTTGCTTTAAACAACTGGTCGTCTGTGCTTCAAACGATAAGTGGGACCACTGGATCCTCAAATTCCTCCAGGTGATGTGATTTACAACCTCACTATCCTGATAAAGGAAAGGCATAATCTGGAAAACACAGAGCGACAGAAGCATCCTCAACTGTAAGAAACTTGCCTAGCTCGAACCTGGTTCACACTTGTCAATACAGATGAGTCTTAGTTGGAACGACCCACTTAATGTTGTCACGTCAGGGTGTTGTGAGCAAACATTGGACGACCCTAACCATCTCCAAATCGTTCGACTGTTCGTGGTACTGGTGGATCTGTCCATTTATGGACTGCACACCATGCTTAGGAAGGAGTTAGTCGGTATTCCTTAAAAAGAGTGAATAAGAACACGATGTGTGATAAGTAACTAAGATTATTGGAATTTTGAGGGGAAATTCACAAAAGTGTGTGCCGAAGAGAAGACTACTTAACATCGAACGAAATACACAAATAAGCTCAAGCACCAGGCTCACTAGATCTGAAATCTTTCGAACACACTTGGGATTCAGTAGAAGAAATTCGGCGACTCGGGTCATTTTCAGCTGAACACCACCCATCCTTGATCACTGTCTTCGCACTCAGATAAGCATTTCGGATGGCTCACTTCGAAAGGAAGCACTAAATTCCAGGCACGCTCTTATAAAAGCTCATCTGCTGTATACGTGTCAAGGTCGCCTGTGTGCCCCACACTCGTGCCAAGGCTCGAAGTGTGTTCTGATTGGTCGCGGCTTCAACGACCAACGGATCGCTCGTTCATGCACTTTAAAATGACCCTAATGCTTGTAAATGCGACATTATACTATGTGCTTCTACTGAGCCACGTGTTCTCACTACCGTTGTTATTGTCCGTAGGGCATGTAGTGGATGGGGCTCGAATACAGATACAACAATCAGTAGTGCATACAGTTGTCCGGATCGGGGTTTACGCACTGACCCAGGTGTTTGTGAGACAAGCGTGTTAACCACAACGCCAATAAGCTCACAATAGGCATGACCGAATGATCAAATCCAAACGCTCCAGCACAACCTTGTATGAACAGTGTTTAGTTTGCCCGATCATTTCGAAACGAGAATGAACAGAATCCATTCGTCCTATCCTATCGATAATCCTGTGATCAGGGCTTGGGAGTGGCTGAAAGTTTGTCCCAGTTGATATACGAGTGAAAATAAATATATCAAACACGTGCTGGTAGTTATGTGAATAGTATTAAGACTACAGGCTATTCTTACACCAAGGGAACAAACAGTTGACAGGATTAAGAAAATTACAGGTCATCACTATGTCAGCAAAACAATGTGGTTGAAACAGTTCGTATTCACGCCCAGGGATGAAAGAGACCTGACAAAGTTTGATACACAGTGTGTACGTAACCAATTCCACGTTAAGCACACACGCACACAAATCGATGGAGATAACAACGCTCGGTGGAGCCACATGCAATGGACTAATTAGTACTCCAGCATGCGAGACAACGTAATGGAGTGGCAGGAGAACTATTAAACCAACCGCGACGAAAACTCAACGTACTACAAGGAAACGTGGTGTGGACTGTGCAGCATTGTGTTTCGTGTTTTAAACAATGGGCCGGAGGGATCCTGGCGAATAAGTTCAGGTTTGATCACTAAGTGCGAGATGATCGTGGAAAAGTTCGGCGAGTAAAAGATAGCTACTTTCAAACAAATTTAACCCTAACTGTAGTTTAACGTAGTGATAGATGAAGTTAATGTGGGGTGTGGGCGGAGAGATCATGAAAAGTAAGTTATTAATCCTCAGGATAACGGTTTGTAACTCAATCTATCCACAAAATCATGTTACAAAACAATCTACTATCTATGTGTAGTAACTTCGACGGCCGTATCTGGCAGCGACCACGAAATGCACCTACCGGCAGACAGGTTGGACAGTACACTTGCAAAATGCTGACCTGGATAAACGCGTATAGGATGGTTTGGGTCGTAAACATAGCTAAATGGTGCGGGTTGGAAGCTTAACGTTTCTAGAAGACGTTGATACATGAAACCAAATACGTGGACCATATGAGGAGGAATTTATGAAAATTACGAATAGAAAATTGGAGGCACAGATCGCAGTTGAGAAGACAATCTGATACTAAGCACAGAAAGCTGTAAGTAACCTTTTGGAAGAACAAACACCGTACTTTGTAACAGCTGATAAGTTGTAATGATCTCAGCGTCAGTGAACAATTTGGATGTAACAAACCTGGGAAAGTCTTTCCAGATACCGCTTTCATCCAAGAACCAGACACGAAAGCCGCGTCTAAGGGAATCAGCTGGTCCCAAACACATCGATGAGAATAAAGTCTCTGATTCCAACCACATAGACGTGTGCACAAAGGCACGTGAATGGCGAAGCGTAATAAGTGCGGCTTAATAGAAGAGGGAGAGATAAAACGATACTTCATGCTGCTTTCAAGCATATAAATTCGGAAAACGATTAATACAGGAGGGGATGGAAATGGAATATACATTGCACAGTTGGAATCCTGTGGGTAGGGAGGATTTGGCCATTTTCAACGTCAAAAACGTTGATAACTGACACTGACACTTAACCGTCAAAAAATCCGGACGAACAGGTTATGGTTTAAAAAATAAGGAGAAGAGATGTGATGTATCTCCCGAAGACATTAATTCTAAATAGAAACAAACAATATCACTGTGCCAAAGTTTTGTTGATAAGCAAAAACACAAGTTAGAGTAGGACATGGTCTGTATGACAGCTTCATCAGAGACTTTCACCGTTCAACTCCATTAATTCCAAATACTTCAATTACAAATCAGATAAACAACTGTAGCATTCTCGCCGATTGACCAGATTAACTGTCATATCCTTCGATGCTCCTTGCCAGAAGTCGCGTGGTTTATAGAGACCCCAACATTGAGGACGATCACGACCCACCGCTACTAATAGTTGGCTTATCCAGATTCCCGTAGAATTCATATGAAGTTAACTTTGCAAATAGCTGTTTTCGGTCATTCTCGCCAACCTTTCAATATTACATAGGGTAAGTGCGAGTTATATGCGAAAATTATAACGAGTCAAATAGGACATTAAAATTACGGAAGTGGTACGGATCACAGTCTACTGGGGGAGGGTGGGAATGTTGGAGAATTTGTTGGAGTGTTACACGTGCCTGTCATAAAACATGAGTTCATCAGTATCAAGCGGTTCACGCTTGCTCGAGTTTCAAGTGGATGTGGAATGATTGGCTAGGGGAGGTGAAGGGTTTGCATGAATTGCTTTTGGGCACACAGGCAAAGATTGTGCAACCCTATAGCAATAGCCTCGGCGGTTGATAACAATCTTACTCTGATAGCCTTGGAGCAAGCTTGAGGAACCTTGTAGATAACTCGGAACGCTTCATCTGGATTTATCTGATGAGCGCTGTCAATTAAGTAGGAGTCGATCGCACTGAAAATGGGCTTTAATGAATCGCTTCGAAGCCATTTCAGTAAGTACACACGAGTCCTCTCCGATAGCCGATTTGTGGTCCTCCCAACGTAACTTGTTGACAACAACAGGTGGGTACCAAGCAGGTGTCGAACGAAACGATAAGTCTCGTGCAAGGTAGGCAAGTTCGACCACGTTTGAAAGTCCCTGACTAATTATTTCACTGCTGATCTCACTTCTATATGAGACTGGTGAAAACAGGCCTTTTCTTCGTTGTCTGGAAGAGTTCAAGTGTCGTGCCGAAATACAGATTTTTATCTACAAACCTCTCGGGGTATCCAATTCCAGTACGAGTTTCTCGAATATGTCTTACTTCCTCCTGTAGAGTGTCCGGTATACAGATCTTTTGTGCTCTGTTCAACAGACAACGTACCGAATTTCTTCTGTAGTTCGACGGGACAGAACTGCGAAAATGTGTATACTGACCAGTTTTTTCAAAGGATCTTTGAATTGTTCCCTCTGGTTGACGAAGCAACGCGACATCTAAGAATGATGGTTTGCTATGATGTTCTAACTCAAAGGTGAACTTTATATTTCGGTGTGCTTTGTTGAACTCATCTAGTATGACCTGGAGATCATAACCGTTCGGAACAAAACGAAAAGTATCATCCAAACAACGCTTGTAAAGCTTGCACTTAGTTACAATGTGGCTGAGTTCAGTTGTCTCCAGTTTGACCGTAAATATATCTGCGAGTAGCGGGCCTAAAGGTGAACCCATTGTTACTCCGTCTTTGTGCCTATTTGACTCTCCACAAAATTGAATTCATTGTATTTTGCAGCCATCGACTGACAACTCTGTACGGAACGTCAATGAACCGAGGGCTCATCAGAATGTATGTTGTGGCAAACGATGTGCTGGTATTCTCAGCATGGCCTAACAATCTAAATGTGTTGTGCTTCAGGATAAGTACAGTTGATCAGTACACACGGCAGCAAACCGGCTTTTAACATACAGAAATATCACTCTCGGATGCCATCGGACACGTGCCACAGAACGTGAGTATAGATCGTTAGGGATTCCAAAGCGCTCTGTATCATCGCATTTTGGCTATCATGGGTCACAACCGTGAATTAAAAGTGCCCAACTGCGATAAATATGGCGCCATATCAATAGGAAAATTCAAATTAACTTATTGGTATAAAATCTCACTCAAAAGCTGCTTCTTGAGTTCAGTCGCTGTACTCCTAAGTTAGATGAGACCCAACTGTGTAAAACCTTTGGCTGGATCCGAACCAGCGGTAGAAACGGCATGCCACAACGCGGTAAGCGCCCTACCAGCTGAACTACGAAGTTACACCGGGAGTTCGAAATTTGATAATACAATTCCTATGCTCAACAGTGGCCTTGGTGGATTTCAATGTGCACTGTTCGGGAAATCCTGCCGGGGTAGTCGATCCTCTGGATCATTTGGTGGATTCGATATGAGACAGTGGGACGGGTGGGTGACCGAGTCCAAATGCGAGAATTCCGAGCTCCTGGTGTAGCTTCGTAGTTCAGCTGGTAGAGCGCTTGTCGAGTTGAGGCATGATATTTCTGCCGCTGGTTCAAATCCAGCCGATATCCTGACTTTTCACAGCTGGGTCTCATCTAAATAATCGAGTCTGCCAAACTACCAATTAGTAATATTTAGAATTACCTGCAGAAGTTCAAAGTGGTCGGATAGTACCGCATTTTAAGGTTCAAGCTTCAAACTTACACATGATGGCGATGAAATCTGATTAGGTATGAGCAGCCTAACAGCATTCAGCGCATGTGTCTTAGAGTGCCATGTGGCAGCAACCAGTCCAAACGGCAATAGACACTTTTTGTTATTAACTATATGGAAAGGTCTTTTGCATTGATTTCCCATTGGGGAGGTTGTTCTACAACAGTGTAGAGTTGAACGTATGGCCATATATTGCACACACCTAGGAAGAAATATGTCACAATAGACATTTTACAAGGCCTCAAAGATGGATTTTAGGCAGTGTTCCTTGAAAAGTAATTAAGCTTGTTCGACAACAAAACATACTAGGACACCTACTGGGTATTCCACTTTGCTCAGTATTTAATACAGACGGTACGCAGATCATGCTGAACCAGTATGAGGTGCACTTTCAAAATGTGATGCGTTGTTACTCTATTGGATTGGCCCTAGTATAAACTTAGTTGCTGCAAGTTGGCGGCTGGAGTTTGATGACTGTCTGACCTATCCTGTAACCTTGGTCGGCAGAGGTCGGGCAAAGGCATCCGGTTGCCTAGTAAGAGGAGTTTGTAAGGTGCACGTGCGTTCATTTTTGCTCAGCAGATCGCAGACCTGACTCGTTCGTGCGCAGGATGGATGTAGACTTGTGACCGGCGCTATTCTACTCCAGTTAGCTTGTATCGAATGGGCTGATTGCGTGAAAAACGCGAGAGCTTGTCAGTGCACAGGTGACAATTTCTTGATGTCCTTACCTATAACGAAGGTAACGAAAATGCACAGTATACAGTGAGTGGGCTGAAAAATTCGTTGACGGCGGAGCGCCTGTCATATCGCGTTTTGTTCAGTGCGGATGCTGACAGTTGGGAAATATTACAAGGCGGCCATGTGACGTGGTCAAGAACTACGAAAGCTTTCACCCGTCCGCTGAGCAGGATTAAGGGATGGTCCCCGTTAGGTTAGAGGGTTCGTGATCATCAACACCGCCGGCTGGAAACACTCCTAGACGACAGTTTGGTAGTCAGTGATCAGCTTGCGTGCTAAGCATTGTTCAGTTTTCTTCGAGAATTCCCCATTCCATCCCTTACTTTTTCTTCAGGCACTCGCGCTCATTTGTGAATCCTAACTCTTTCGAACCCTCACTTGTTTGTTAAACGGCTACTTCACGGATTAACGTAAGAATCAGCTGAAGCCACAGTAGCCAGCAGTGCAGCCGAAAAGATGACCTGTCGTTGTTACCAATAACAAATTACGTTTCAATTCAAGTATATGGGAAATAGAAAGAACAGTGTGCGGTCCAACCCGTTACTAGCAAAAAAGAACTCGACTGTAATAGCATAACTGACAGGTGGATTCCCAATTTCAGCAACTACGAGAATAGTTGATACCAAATGTGCGAGAATGAGGTACAAGGTTTATTTTATAAGAGCCCAATCAGGGCAGTTTTGGTCCATGACTGCCAAACGTAAATGCTTAGGAGCTATGACATTAACTGTTCAAATACACTCGGAGACTGCAGCAAAACTCAAAACGTGGCGAACAACCTCGTTTTTGGTGTATCATCTTCAGTTAAAATCCAACACAGTAGATATGAAATTAGTTGTCACTTCTGACCTGATAAATAATTTCCACTATACTAAGCGTGTTGGGAAACCATTTCGTTGGATTTTGTGTTCAGTGGCACTTAACGGCGTTCAATATCCGAGGCATAATTACGGAATTTGGAAGGAGACCGCGTCATGCACATCAAATAAACCCAACAACTCGAAATGTAACTATATGCACGTTTAAGCTGGGCTAGCTTCTTTGCGGTAGTCTTAATCATGAAAACTAAGAAATTTCAATGATTGGGCAAAACACTATCCAGCCGTTTTGTAGTGACTAACGATCGTGTGGCTCCTCTAAGGATCACGGCTGTGACAGTGTTTCCTTCCTTGTCTATTATGTGACCAAGCCCCAACATCATCATAGACAGCAATACATCAGTGGTTCACACTAATGCTTAACTGCCACACAACCATGAAGAAAAAGCAAACCCGGTATAGGAAGAGAGAAGGAAAAAAGAACGGGGCGGGAAGGGACATAACTACTGAAAATAACTACGTCCATATTCAAACATTCAACATCAAGGTGCCCAAACCTTGCAAACAAACAACCGAGGTGCAAATAAGGCGTCATCAGCAAGACAGCTTCCTTACGGCTATCGTTGCCCCACGTCGTTAAATGCACTCACTTCACAGACGACTCGGACGAACAACGACAACATTCACGCAACTGAGCTCTATTAGCCGCCATCTCACATACAGTCTTCAACTACCGACTCTCTGAGTCGCAAGGGCTCCAGCTCGGGAGACGAACTCGATCTACAGTGGTCAACCCCTTGGTGAACGAGTTCATTTGTCTACGCCAAGTTCATCATCATCATCATCATAGACAGCAATACATCAGTGGTTCACACCAATGCTTAACTGCCACACAACCATGAAGGAAAAGCAATCCCTATATAGAAAGAGAGAAGGAAAAAGAAGGGGACGGGAAGGGACCTAACTACTGAAAAAGACTACGTCCCTATTCAGACATTCAGCATCAAGGTGCCTACACCTTGCAAACAACACAACCGAGCTGCAAGTGAGAGTAAGGCGTCATCAGCGAGACAGCTTCCTTACGGCTTTCACTGCC
>QNGE01001447.1:0-41469 GCA_008508345.1 Paragonimus westermani | reverse complement strand
GTCTCGCTGATGACGCCTTACTCTCACTTGCAGCTCGGTTGTGTTGTTTGCAAGGTGTAGGCACCTTGATGCTGAACGTTTGAATAGGGACGTAGTCATTTTCAGTAGTTAGGTCCCTTCCCGTCCCCTTCTTTTTCGTTCTCTCTTTCTATATAGGGATTGCTTTTCCTTCATGGTTGTGTGGCAGTTAAGCATTAGTGTGAACCACTGATGTATTGCTGTCTATGATGATGATGATGATGAGCGGCCAGGCTCCGCTGCCGTAAAGTAATATCGCCCTCACCGTTGTCTTATATACGCGACCTTATAGCTTCAGAGAAATACCTCTGCGTCGCCACAAATGCCCCAGATTAGCGAATACCGTCATAGCCTTAGAGATGGGAGCTTCTATTTAATTCCCTACACCTCCGCCGCCGCCACTTATGCAGATTCCCGGTTAACAACCTCCATCATTACATTATCTAACATCAAATCTACGTGATCACAACAATCCTGCAGAAACACTTTGCATTTTGAGACTGCAAAACGCATTCCGAAGTACTTAGCCGAACGCAAAATTGCGTCTAGCATCGCTTGAGCTAACCGAAAGTTGTCAGACAGCAACACCTTGTCGTCAGCATAATCAAGATCAGTCAGTCTTTCATCAGGTAGGAGGTTCACGCCAGCATCTTCTGAGTGTCGGAGACAATCCTCAATTTTTTCGTCTATGACGAAAGTAATCAAAAATGATGAGAGCGGACAGCCTGAACGTACGCCGATCATGGTGCTGAAACTGTCAGACAGTTCACCCTAAACCCTAACCTGAGCTGAAGTATGGGAATAAAGTGCCGACAGTATGTTCACGTACTTGGCCGGCACACCTCTGCGTTTGAGCGACTCTAACAGTGTAGATTGATCCACTGAATCGAACGCACATTCATTGTCGAGAAACATAACAATTGCTGGCCGACGATATACATGACGCTGCCCCAGAATTCGATGAAGAGCAAAAATGTGATCTATACATTCCCGCCCAGGGCGAAACCCGGACTGTCCTTCCCTAATGTTTACCCCCAAGGACAGAAGACTAAGCAGGAGAAACGAAAGTGGCAATAACGTAGGCAACCCATCAACTGCAGCACATCGCCATCTCACATAGCGTTTCAAACCAGCGATTTGAGTGATCACGAGGACCCCAGTGTAGGTAGGCCATACACACCCACCTTGTTCAACGGGGCAGTCAGGGCTTTCACACATCACAGCCACGTTGTTGATTGATCACCACGCAGTTTTACCCCACTAATGGTCGTCTCAGTATAGTATACCCGTTGTGGCATACGATCAACTGGCATGCGGATACGTGAACCAAACATCGTAGGCTGTGCAACACGATTACTTAACAAACTGATCGTCCGGCCTGAGAGTTCCGGAATACGCGCCAGGAAACGGCTGCATTGCTCACGTGCTATGAGCTTCCAAATCAGAAGCAGGCCTTACCCTGTGAACACAACCGGCGGAAAAATAAGCATGAAGAAGCGTGAAATCAGTCAGTACACCGGTGAATTGTGATTGGCTGCATGTCACCACCTACGCACGGCTGCTGCTCGATGTCACTGAAATGACGAATCAAGGTGTTGTAATCTCACTGTGCAAGGCTCGAAGTCGCAGGGTGGTGTGGAGCGATCGATACGTGCGAGCTTGTCGACTGGATGCATCCGTTGGACCATATGGCGTGGTTGTGGCCGGAAGCGAATGACGCACTTAATCGTTAGTGGGCAAATGGGTCGACGCAGTCTGCTTCAAATCAATACACACTGCGATTGTTGGCATGCCTCGTGGCTTTTATCACGGAAGTGAGTTGGGATTTGCGTTAACCGTTTTTGGGACGTTACTTCTTGAGCACTACCTTATTACCACTACACGAATTTTTGTGTAGGCAAAGATGAGAGATGAATAAGTATAAAAAATTGTGTACGCCGTGTCTTCGAAAATGTTCTCTATATAGCTGGCTTATGTCTTAGTGAGCCAGTTTGGTGTGCACTGGAGCAAGGGAAATGGCATACAATGTGCACTCATACATTTGGCGGATGACGTCAGACATCACGGCCAACTCGACAGGTTTTCAGTCTTCCCCTTCGAGTCGTACATTTACCACACCGAACGTATGCTGCACTCCCCATGCAATCCGGCAGCCCGATTATACCGCAGGTGGAAAGGAGAGTGATCAACGTGATTAAGACTGACCGGTCAATGCATGTTGAAGACCACAACAATGGATGCAAAATGCGGAAGTCACCCTTTAAAGGTTCATTTCTTCCAAGCGTTAGCCCCAGTAATGTAATCATTGCACACAAACTGCCCCACCTTATTGTGAACATCAACACTTGATGCTAACCAACCAATTCTTTTTTTCAAAAATATAACATCCTTCCCCAGTTACGAATTTGAACAGTGAAATCACAAGACCGGTTTTGCAAGAGGGTAATACCATTTCGTATGTTCTCGTCAGTTGCTAACACAAAACAGCGGTGAAAATCAAAAAATAATTAAGCGAATTAAGCTCACGCATCAAGTCAATGTATACACTGGTCTGTCATTGGTCAAAACCATGGCAGACGGAGGTTCAAGGTCAACAGCTTTTGTACGCAGAGGGCCGGCTTGTTACGCGTGACTAGCAGCGCTTCGAGTGACTTAAGAATGACAGGTTTGTGATGACGCATCAACGCGCGGAAAGCGTTTGTTTGGTCGACCACATGACCATTCTCTTTTTTTGTGAACGTTTCAAGGTTAATGCTGACTTTTGGGTGCATGGCATCCCAGCGTCCATGTTGTTAATATTTCAGGTGAACGAAGTCAACAATCATGTGTACCGTCTAGTTCTTTCCGACGCATTCAGTAAATGCGTCCTTTTTACTTCGCGGTCAATTTCACTTGTTACTCCGCTTTTGCACACGTTTGATAAAACGCTAATAAACATGAACCAATAAGACGCGCTTGTGAACTCTTACTCCGCTGACGTGAACAATGATATCTGAAACTAACAAAAACCTCCCTACTTTCAGATATGGATAGACCAAAGTGGTACCGCGTAGTTAAAGGTAAGGCCGACGACAACGAAAATGTTGTCATTATAAGCAGTAGCTGGCTGATTGCTGATGGAAAAATAGCGGTTTTTCCACGACTGTCTGGAACTGCGTATTACAAATGTGCAAAGAAACACTTGCAGCCGAGTACAGACGATCCGAAGTTACCAGTTACCATACTGGTTACCAAAAGTAAGTGAAGCTTTTATATATCAAGCATAGCTATGTTTCACTGCAGTTGGCTTTGAACATGCCAGGGAAATGGAATTGTGGTACACATCCGGTAACCTTCCTTCCGGCGACGACACAATAAATGAGGTTTACCTCCTGAGCGTCCAAGGTGAGTTGGTTTTTGCTATTTGTTAACCAATTACCATGATATTCGTTCACTGCAGTAAACGACTGTGGTTCACGGACGATGACAGTTAAGTGGACGGCGGTGCAAATAGAAGGAAGCGGACGCTTTCAACGTGGATGCTGATTAACGTTCCACATTTTGTACATATATAAGTAGTTAACTTCAATAAATGTTACTTCTTTGTATCGCGCACTTTGTTTTCACTCCGATGGAACCTGCGAAAGGTCACGGTTAAGCGGTTGATTAGGCTCTGTGACTGCAGGAGTGGAGGGGAAATAGGTCCGATTAGGGTATGCACTGGGCTAATAATCGGTGAGAAAACTAGTGAGAATGGCGGATTTCAACGTGCATCGTTCTGCGTTGCTATTGGCCCGCACAACCTTCATGTGTGGTTGGTCGGAAAAACGTATTGGGAAACGCGCTGGTTGTGGACAGAACGCCGTTTTCACTACGATTACACCTGATTGGCCGCTTGACGAAAAGAGCGGAAATCGTATTGAAAAGGGGGTTTGGGCTCATAGGGTCGGTTCTGAAAAACATCGTTACCGTCCGCTGCCTATTAGAGTGCCCGTACCTTAATGTCCGTCGCAGAGTAAAAATGTAGTCGGTACATCCTCAACCCGACCGTAATCCCATCTGTGCTTCACTTATCTGACTTTCTCTGGGTTTAGTGAACCCACGCAATATAAGGCCGCCGACTAACTTGGACGCAACAGACGTTAGGCTAATGTGTTTGAGGCTGTCACATGGACGTTGGGCTCTCTTCGTGAAAGGGGGAATCGCTGTGGATTGGCAACAACTAAGATATACTACTTGAGTTTCTCAAGTCGTTTGGAATTCTGTCGGTTCTACTATTAACCATTCCTCCCTATCCTCGAAATGAGTAGGAAAGAGTTTGTTCCGGAGTCTTGTTACGCTTCAGGGCGACTAGTGTTTCTGACGGAAGGTAGACAGAGAGTCTGGAACTCAACAATGGGCCATTCGGGCTCCGTCGTCCAAATGGTCTGAGTGAGGCCGGCTGAATTGTTCTGCAAAATGTTCGGCACGACGAGCTAATAATAAGTAAATCCTCTTTTAGCGACCCTATTTTTTACTGCTCACTGTGTTGAAGCTACGACTGCTATTTGTACTTTTTTTATTCCAAATTTGTATGCGCGTAAACGTTCGTTTGAACCAGTATGGTTACCGGTAAGTACCCCCACGCACTCCAACGGACGGATCCGCCGCGCGCTCGCTTGTCGTTTCGCTGTATTAGTCTTTCACCTTGTAATTCGCTCACTTTCACGTCGACTTCGCGCATCGACAATATGCTCCTTGTTTGCTTGTTGAGTTATTCGTAACCGGCCGGCTTTGGTCCGCTTGACCCAGAAATTTTCCGAACCAGTGCGACGACCAGTTTAACCATGGATAAAGGAAGATAGCTCTATGCTATTCCTACATTAATAGGTTCTTTTCACCTCCTAAGACGGTCTCTTCGGACGTTTTCAATCATCTTGCATTTAGGTTGCCGACGGTGGTCTTCACATACAGAGTCAGGTGGAATCGAGTGACGCTTGTTCATGAGATTTATCGACGTGACGGAAGTCCGGCTTCTTCGGAACGTGCCTTTTCACAACAGACCTTCATTCTTTCATCATCATCATCATCATAGACAGCAGTACATCAGTGGTTGACACTAATGCTTAACTGCCACACAACCATGAAGAAACAGCAAACCCTATATAGAAAGAGGGAAGGAAAAAGAAGAGGACGGGAAGGGACCTAACTACTGAAAATGACTACCCATATTCAGACATTCAAAATCAATGTGCATACACCTTGCCTTCATTACTGGTGCGGTTTATTTCTACTGTTCGTTGGTTTCTATCACTTGACTCGAACGGGGATATTTGTTCATCAATGCTTCCCGGCAAGCGTTCTCCACAGTTACCTCGTTCGAATGCTTGTTAATTATCCTATCCTGAATTTACGTCCCTATGACCTCCAGGCAAGTGAAGAAACAAAACAGACATGTGCGACAGCGTGACCCAAGTTCAGGTTGTTGCTGCAAAACGCCCGGCGGTCTTTAGCAGAGTGGCCCCACCTGTAACTGACTGTTGTGTTCCAGCTATGTCCAAGGATGAGAAGCAAACAGAGGTCTCCATGTAACACGGTGCCCCTTCCCTGGTGGGATGCCCACAGCTGCAGTGATCTTTTGCCATATTCGGTGTATTGTGCGTACCTTCCAGCCGCTTCTTGCTTCACATCACCATACACAGCAATACATCAGTGGTGCACACTAATGGTTAACTGCTCCTCTTCTAGAGAAAGACGACCGAGCTGAGTATTCAAACCGCCGACCGGTGTTATGGTGTATAAGTGTCCATTCTGCCCCAGGATATCCAGGGCTTCGTAGAACGCATCTTTGGTAGCGACCGAACAGCTATCCTTTGGGGCTTCCACAGATATACTGAATGTATGACGCTTTTCTGATTCGCGTCGACAGACTTTAACTGATATATTGAGTGTAAAAGCGCATAAGTGGCTGATCACTGGCATCCAATCGCATATGGCTCAGCTCTGAAACTCCGTGCGGTTCTTACTGCAACTTGACCACGAGATTCAACGTCGGTGTCACCAAAGGCACCGGAAAAGAAGCGCTTGGAATCGCAATAACCTATAGGTGAGTTCAATTGGACAACGATGCTTGAAAGATAGACTCGCATCTCTGACACGCGCCCCGCAAGCCTCAGAAGTGAGAGTACTTGCCAGACTGGCTTGTCGACCGCTTTTTGGATATGCGGGCAACAAAGGCGTCAGTAGTTACCAGCTTTGCTGGTTCCAGGAAACAGTTATTGAATTTGGGAAGTAGAAAACTTTAGGGAGCAAAATAAAAAGCTGGCGGAGTGGGTAAATTCCATTGTCGAGAGAACTATGAATTCTGACACTTCCGGTCGTTTGTGCCGCTGAAGCAAGCAGCTGGCAGTGCATTCCGGAAGTCCCCCACTAATTACAGAATCGATTCTGGGAATTCCGGAACGCACAGCTAAACTAAGCTGTGATCCTGCTCGCAAATAACCACCCTGCTAGCACCAATTATGAGGTCAGTTTAGGGGTGAACTTGGGCTGTTTTAGGAGAAGTTTAGAGATAGATGTTTTTGGTCGACGGTATTTTGCTTCCTGGGAATGTAACTATTTGCCTGTGAGCCGTCGTACTTCTTATTGATAAATACATGAAGTACCTAACACGGAGAAACTGCATTAGGCTCCAAGATGTTTGCGTTACACGTATAGACTAGCTCAAAGTCTGTTACACCTCTTAGGGTTTCGTTAGGATTTTATCCCAAACCGCTAACAAATCCCTAAACAAACACTTGATTGATCCCAAGATCATTCAGGGATTTGCTAGCGGTTTGGAATACAATCTCTGACGCAACCCTAACAGGTGTAACAGACTTTGAACTAGTCTATACGTGTAACGCAAACATCCTGGAGTTTATTGCAATTTCTCCGTGTTAGGCACTTCATGTATTTATCAATAATGAGTATGATGGCTCACAAGCGAATAGCTGCATTCCAAGGAAGCAAAATACCGTTGACCAAAAACATCCATTTATAAACTTCTTCTAAAACAGCTCTAATTCACCCCTAAACTAACTCCCTAATTTGTGCTGACAGAGCAACTACAACAGAGCTCTAAATCGATGAAAACCAACACATTTATTGATGCACACACACAGGCATAACAAACACGATTCTGTAGACATTACTGCAGTAATTCACGCAGCCCACAGTCGGATTAATGAGCACAAACATCTATGCTCATTAGCTACGCTTGACTCAATTTAACCTGGCTGTGTTGTAGCGACCATGGTCACGATGACTGCAGCAATCGTGTGACTTTTCTGAAAATCCTGGCTGCAACCGGGGCTACACCCTGTTTTCAGAGCGGTGCCATACCCCGTTTATGATGACTGCCTTCCAGGTCAACATAAAACTGCCGGACATCGAAACGAACAAACTGACTGGATCAGGGTAGATTGGGCCCCCAGCCTCGAACCCGTGTACAAATCGCAGAACTCGCTGAATCGCTGAACACCACGCAGTAAATGAAACCGGCAGATTACGATAGCACAATGTGGAATGGCTTCACCGATTGCCCTCATCTCTGCCGCTGAACGGTCAACAATGAAGGTGCGAACAGCTGACATACAAGGCAACATTGTAACCAGGATTTCTAAAAATATCCTACAACAGCCTTAAACAAACGTTGCCCCAACTCCAACTACGTCTACCAACATAGCACTCCATAGTATGAAGCCGCCATAATTTAACTGGTGAGTTGCAGCTCCTAGAATGACATCTCCGCACCTCGGGCACAGTCGGAATGTACCTTTAGGTACAAACGTGACAAACCTCAACACCTTCTTCCGCAGTAGAAACCTATAGCTGCCTTCTACCTTCAGTAAATCTCACAGCTTCATAATTTCGTTGCGATCATCTAATTTGCTGTGCCTCGCACGTAGATTATGTAAATTGTGCGCACGCATTCTAATCCCATACATCCTGTTCATACACGTCCTCATTTCACGAGCACTCTTGAAATGGCTCATCATTTCACATGCATGCGGTTCTGCATCAACAGCCAGACGTATATTCTTAGGATAAATATTCCGCTTACCGATCAGAAAGTCATGCGAGTTCACCAGGTTTGTCTTCTCTATTTGATGTCTATCGGTGCGATAATGCATGATCCGGGTGGCTAGACATCCGTAATCGGCGAAACTACAATCTACCGTAATTGATTGAATGAGCATTACCGTTAAGAGGGCCTCGTTCGCCGTGTGCAGTGTACACATGTGTACACCGCACTTGTAAACCGGCAGCCTGGCGACAGGTCGACTCCTGTGTGCTTCTTAGCACTTGCACATGTCTGCGAAAAAAGATTGTACAAGTTTACCGTCGAAATCTGCCAGTCATCAACATACTCTTTATACTTCTGCTACTTCAACTTGAATAGCTCTCTAAAAGTGCTCTCATCGTTCACCGCCATGCTGAATCAACGTACAGAAGCGATCTACCGATAATGGACGTTTTAAACAGTATGTTATGGTATGCGATGTTTTTTAGATCTGATTTGATGATATCACTTGTACCATTTTACTAAAACTTCAAGTCACATTCATTCCATCGGAGTTTTCCAGTTATCCCTGTACGAAAGGAAACGCACTCCCTGGCCCAACTGATGCATTCAATTGACAAGCCCACACGTATTGATCACTCCACAGAATCCTACATCTTCAAGCCTTGCACAATGAGATTATACCTTGATTAGTCATCTCATCGACGTCCAGCAGCAGCCATGCGTAGGTGGTAACATGCAACCAATCTCAATTAACCAGCGTACTGACTCTGATTTTACGCTTTCTTACGCGTATTTTTCAGCTGATTGTGTTCATAGGGTTGTCATTAAGTTAGTTACGGGCACTATTTCGTACTTCACAAATATGTTTCTCGGAACGATTGTTTGTACCATTTTAATTAAACTCGATATACCTTCCATTTCATTGAATTTTCAAACATTTTTACACGGAAGGAACCGACTCCTTAGAACTACCGTTTCTTTTTCGCGCGATCTGTCAATCGAAACTGTTGAGGTTGTCCAAATATTCACTTTGATAATTTGTTCAATATTACCGTGGCATTACGATCCAATCTTGTTTGGAATATTTTGGATCATTGGTTCATCGCTACGCGTTGCTCAACGTCTTCGTTAAAGTTCTTACCTATTTCAACAGGGTCAACAACATCCGTTTTGTTTTTAGGGTTTATAACTTTTATATTTGAATCCCTCATAGAATTTCCCTCTTTCACCAGTTGCATCAGTTTCATGCCTCCCTGACGGCAACGGAGCGCGAATTTCTACGGTTTTTTTTGGTGGCGTTGTGTAATGCTTTCTTTGTGTTTAAACTTTCCGCTAATTCGCATCACCTTGTTCTTCCGCACCTCGACTTGGACATTCCAGGTCTGCTAGTCCCTTTCGCAGTAAGGATTCGGCGCGTTTTGATTTTATGGGGGACAGAACGTGGACGCAAATGATCAGATGTTTGATGGATCTCACAGCCGTTATGTTTTGGTCTGAAGTGAAAAATGAGTTTCAACCCAAGGATTTTAGTGTGAAGAAAAAGGCAGTGCAGTCGATAAATACGATCGGACGGTAGAATACAACTCTCGGTTTGATAGCCATAACTACATCAAAAAGACATTTGAAGATATTGCGGTCGCCTCCTGGAAACTGTTGTAAAACGGTTATTTCTACAGACGAGATACCTATGGTGAATATTAGGTCCAGTATATGCCTCTGCCTGGTGGGCGTTAGAATATTTTGGTTCAAACCGTTAAGTTGAATCCACGAAAGAATTTCAGCCTGTTTTACTGATGGAGACGGTAAATTCGCCGCCTTTCGCTTTGCGTTTGTAAGACATATTTTTCATGATTTATTGTTTCTACAAGGCCAGTCAAGTCGTTGCTGGTAGGATTAAATGGTCCGTATATGCATCCTACAATTGACTCGCGATTACAAACACAGACCAGTAACCACAACTAGTCTCCGATTTTGTGGAGAATAAGTTTATCTGGTGCTTTTAGTCGAAAACGGCCGTTTTAGGTGAATAATGCATTCATCATCTCATCCTCTGAGTCGATCCTTATAAAACATGTGATACCCTATGATGTTCATCTGGCTGCCTGGAGTATTACGGGAGCACCAAGTGTCAGTCACGAAAGTGATATATAGGGATTAACTAAAAAGACAAAGGATTCATAAACGTGCATCTTACCAATGGTCCTGCGCTCGTGAGTAATGAACTAGTGGTTTTCGTGCAAGGCGCAACATTCAAACTGCCAACGAACGTCATGAGGAATGGGGGCCGAAATTTACCCGCAGGGAGCGTATGCTGTCGTCAGTTTACCGTTAATATGTGGGTTTGAAATATCGTGGGAGTAATTGCCGTCGGAATATTTAGGAAAGTATGAAATATGCCTATTGTACTGTGAGAATTTGTTTGTTTTAATGCGTAAACGCCAATGTTTGCGCTAAATTAACACCAAAATATGTTGACGAGACAGCTGAAGTTTTGCGATCTGGTTGATAGGGGGAATATGGAACCAATGAATAATAACCGTGCACCGTATGAGTTGTAGGCCATCTTTTTCAAAACTATCCATTCGATATTCCTTGAATTAGGTGCCCACAGTTGATAAGTTTGGGTCATTGTGATAATCCCCACGTGCGATTAGAAACCACTTAAAATTGGATGCGTCGTGGGTAAGTAGATAAGGCCGCAGCTGATGAGTTCAAAACAAAATGCGGGCGAAACCTGGCGTGATCACCTTAGAGTAGATATTCCTCGCCGTAATCGGCGTAAGCCGCTTTTACATCAAGTTAACCAAAATTAGGGAAAATTCTTCAGTTATCTGATCACCAAGAAGATGGAATTTCACGCGTCTTCAGGAAAGTAAGTAGGTTCAACGAGAAGTGAGGTACTATACTGCACGAAGCCATTTGGGATTAACAGTTCGACAGTCAGCCTACGTCACGACCGATGGTTGGACACACTGACGTCTATGCTTGACGGTCAGCCTACGTGCATCCTATAGTCACAACGCCATCACCTATGGTTGCATACACTGACGTCTATGCTCGACGGTTAGCCTATCTGCACCCCCAGAGAGAACATCTTGATACTGAAATATCGAAATATGTCTTTTATATGTAAGTGTTATCATTATCTAGGATATTCCGTCAGAATCAGGAAGACTGCATGCTTTCGGTACTGCTTCAGTAGAAGTCCCCCTCTTGCTGTGTATGCTGGTCTGCAGTTAAGCCGTATGTAACATGTTAAGTATCACTTACGTTTGCCGGTGACGTCTGTGTAATCACTTGGACCCGCTTGCGTGGGGGAACAACGCGAAACTCATCTTCAGGTATATCATCAATGAATAATGGAGCTGCACACGGTCTGTGTTTTCGTTTCAACGTCGGAGTTGGTACAGTGTTTGAAGTCGATGCAACTGAACATGCATAGTTAACGATATCATAACTTACCTGGCGAGGGAGGTTGTAACTGCCCTGTGCAGAAGGGGCAGTGTGATGTGTCAGAATTTTTCATGCATTCCACATGGAAAAATAACTGGTCCTTATCTCACCGATAACCATTCGTATTAAGGGCGTTACCACAATATCCACAGGGCACCCCCATGTGAACATTCTTCTCCCACCTTGGCTGTTTTGCAATCCACGACGGAAGAAGTGGGAAGTCTGTGCATGGTAAGGCCGCCTTAGCTGTTTAAATGGACCGGTGCGTGAAAGCTATGATAGTTTTGAAAACGCGGCTTCCTGTCCGGTGGTTTACATCGTGCAGCTTGGCTAACCCGTGGTGCAACATTTTGTAATCCAGTTGAAATTTATCGCTGCCGGCGACCGTCACCTCTCGGCGGAACATACCACTTTTATGTAGATTGTATTCAGCAAGCCATCGTCGATGGATTGGAAAGCGGCTCAGACCATATGCGGTCATAGTTAACAACAACGTACTGCATGGATAGAAGTGCTTTTTGAATACGGACATCATATGAATACACGGTAACCACATGGACTTATAGAAACTGCACTCGCACGTGCCCCCACTGATGTTTGCTGTATACTGTGTGCCATCGTGACTTACTCGAAGCTACCAAATGATGTTAAACAAAGTACGATTACCATGAACTCGTCCAACTGCTTGAAGTGCAGCAGGGGAGTACGCCCCTTGAGAGGCTTCGACGCCAACCGACTGGCAAATGTTGTCAGCCGAGAGAGTATAATCTTAACGTACACGTCTACGCTGACCACCTCCCGGCGGTCGCAACCGTAAGTGCACTGCATCTCAAACTCCCGCATTAGCCACTCGCTGTGAGACCAACTTTTACTAATGGCCGTGGCTAAGTGAGCTCTGGGATAAGTGCGCTTCTTTAGTCGCCCATTCGCATTCTCCAGACGGTTGTTTGTTCGATTTCCGAAATGAACAACATCCGACTGTGCATGGATGGCCCACTTTGGATTTATGTATAGCCACTTGCACAAGAGATAGTCATGAAGCTAGGGTCTGTTTGCCGGATTATTGCAACATCCCGGTTGAACCTGCGACATGAACGGACAAAGGTGATCACTCACTCTTCTGAGTTATTGCAAGTAGCCATGCGATGAAACAGATACATGCTTCTGAATGAATTCGTCTGGATGGCGATTATAAGGTTTATTACAACAACTTACATGTTTCCTCACAGCATCCCCAACTTGAAGGTAACATAACACAATGCCACACCCAAAGACCACTCCTGCTTCTCGCATTTGGGCCGCCGTTTTATCCATCACGAACGTTCTGACACGTATGTGTTCCCCCATAACCTCCCGAAATGTCTCTAACAAATGACCCAGGATGCGTATTTCTCACTTCGTACATAGGCGTATATTACGGGTCGTCCATGGCCCATGCCGTCTGTAACGAGGAACTGATGCAGCTTCAGGCTACAGCGGCCAATGCGGAGTGACGGAGGACCTACTTGTGGCGGTTGGTCCCATAAGTGACATCGACGTTCACCACGTCAGTCAACCGTCTGAATAACTGCAATTGCTCTCTGCGTGCGAAACATATGTACTTGTACCTATTGTTGTCGTCTCTGATGACACGCAGCACGCCGTTTCCCTCTATATGATCCAGGATTTGTGACAGATTTTCTGCTACATTACTGCACACTAACCCACTTACTCATCACTGGCGGTTTCAACCGATGACGGATGTTGCAATTATCCATCCATACCATAAACATCCGCGGCATACTGCTTCAACTCAGCAGTTGCGTGTTGTACTTAAAAAGATGTCTCGAGTTGTTCACTTCACTGTCTGTGAGCCGACGAATCTTTGGATGTGCATCGTGCAGCAAGGCAGTTAGGTCGTGTTTGTGCTCCAACGTGAAAGAGCTAACAACCAACCACTTTAAAGCGTGATTGGCAGCATGTATCGCGGGAACTGTGCAATGGGAAGTATTTGAATTGAACTTACTAAACACGTCGTACTCCGCGGCTTTCACTCTTACGTCGCTTGTGTTTTATACAACGGAAAGCCATCTACCAGGTAAACTCAACGGCAATCACACTGACATGATCATATTTCAAGCGTTCACTACCTGATTTCTTGCTTGAACCAAGCACATACAGAACATTGTGATCCTTCATGTACCAATCTAAGCAACTTTTGATATCGCTGAAGCTAGCAAATTAACGATCCTCTAAGACATTTTGGAGCCCTGTAAATAATCCATAACCTAAAATGGAATATAAGATAACATCGGTCAAATATTACTCACACGTGAAAAAATTCTCCACAAGATACCACATTTATACCGTCACAACACCTACCATCGCTAATTTCGATCTCGGCGCCAAATGAAGGACAACCTGATTTACGGTCGACTAAAAAATCTTTTTAACACTCCTGATGCTCTCTGTCATGGAAATCAGTGTCTTCTACATTCCTGGGCGATATCACGAAAATATCGTCTAGTGCTCAATGATTTCTCATTTTATCGCCGTCTAACGGCAGATTTCACTCCCTGCGGGTAAGTTTCATCAGGAATGGGGTATTGGGTTGCGAAATACTATGTGGGTAGGCCTGCTTCAAGTAATGTACCCAAGTTCCGCTCATACGCGACTGAGTGTCGCAAAAGTATGACTCCACCATATAAATGCTGAAAGAGTGCATTTGTGCTATGATGAATGAGTGGGACATGAGGAGGGAGGCCATGCTGCAGTGGATGAAATATCGAGGAGTGCACTGAAATGGACTGGTATGGCGGACATTTGAGTTTGTAAAATAGTCAGGTGACGACGCACTTGTCGGGGTATTCATATTAAGAATTTGTTTCCTGGTGTGTGTGTACATTTAGGTAAGAGGATGAGTTACCACGAAGCTATCAGGCAATGGATGAAAACTTTGTGAACTATCATAGTCGTAGGTTGGCTTGAAAGCGGTTGGGAGCAAACTGTGTAGTTTTACGTGCGAACCGTTGTTTCTTAGAATGTGGTTATTAGAACCATTTTTATGGAGCTTGTGAAGTACCTTCGATCTACACCCGTATCGCAAATCCAAAATATTATTCATTAGTAAGCACTGGACAGGTTTTACTGCCGGTGTAAAGCGTAGCTTAGGTGTTTTGGATTCGTTACAGCTATTTACAGCTACCCCGGGTAGTGAACGGAAATGCCCATGGTAGGATATGCGCATACCTGTCTGTAGTTACTGATTTTGTTCTCGATTCAACTAAACAGTTTGTGTTTCTCCATGGATGCATGAAGTTATCCCGCGGATATCTTAGTTGATGGAAGAGATGATGAAGACTACTCGATAAGTGGCTTCAGCCTTCTCCCAAGTAGCAAAATGGTGCAGGGCCCGCGCTAGTCTCGCGCGGGCAACACCGGGCAGTGGAAAAATTCGCAAGCTAAGCTCTATTGGCCCCTCCAAATTTGGCGATTTCACTGAGTCCAATTTCGCCATTCGTTTGCAAAACTTCCGGAGATTCCCGAACATCCTTAACTAACTTTTGAGAAAAACTGAAGAAAACAAGAGAAACTATAATCTGCCTTTCTGCATCGTTATCTACTAGTCACCTTCACATATTTCAAAACTGACTTTATCCTCCACAAATTTCGTATCCACTTCACTGCCAACCCGAATTTTTCATATGTTCTACCGAAAGTGGAAGTGGAAAGCCGATAACAAAAAAGTTGCGACGATGTGTAATAAATGACGTTACTCCCGGAATAATCGAGAGGGTGCAAAAGTGTAACATAAGGGTTCTACAGTAGTCATTTCGGGCGTTACAATAATACTACAGATATTTGCCCGTTCTTACTGTGTAACGCGAATATACCCTCCTCAAACTGTATGAACCTCGGCCATGAACCGTAATAATACAAGGTTTATGGTTGTGTTTGAAATTCCATATCTTCGTAAGTACTACAGGTAGAACAAAAGTGAACAAGCCATCTAAAAACGCTTCTCCTGAATGTCAAATATGAACGCACAGTACGGCTATTCCGCCCCTACCGTTACGGAAGATCGAAACCCCCAACCTCTTCGGTACCTACCTCGGTGAGCACGACAAATTAGCAGTTGAAAATGCCCGAATTTACCGATTCGCCTGAACGAGCACTGATAAATTTGCTGAAAGAAGGAGCGCGAATTTCGAAGTTGGTAGACTTTAACTTCTGCGATAAGGATATCATGAGACGTTTGTTTTCTACACCTTACTCACTGCTTACTGAGACCTGCGGGGCATCGACAAAGTCCAGCAGGTAGTGCTCTACATGGGCTAGGACGTCGCCGGAATGTTATGTAGAACAACGACTACATTCACTGCCGAAGAAAACTAGAGATAATATGCGCTCTTTTTCAGGGAATCCAGGTTGATAATTCGTGTGCAATTTCGCGCACGTTCGATCTTAGTGAATTCGATCGTCTAGGTAGTTTGTGCGTGGGGTAACCTTTGGTCTCGCTCGTGAGGTAGGACAAATGGATGGAACAGTTAGAGGTGTTTGTGTGCGGAATATCGTATTGCGACAAACGTCACGCTCGAATGGTGAAGTCCACACTTGTGGCAGCAATGATTGGCCATGAATGTCGAATACAACTAATGAAACAGCGCTGACTTGCTTAATTTTGACACATCTTACTACTTTGAACGTTGTTTGTTACCGTGTCTTCCTTTTGCAGTGTTGCAAGATGCTCAGGCTTCATGATCCCATGAAGGCTATATCTTCGGAAGGAAAACCAACCTCTCCTGATTCGTAAGATCGAAGTTTGAAAAAATTATTTCACTTCTATGGCGTTGCAGTTCATCACACCCGAATAGTACCTTTGCAGTTTAACGTGCTTGCACGATTTCGTTGAATTTTTTCATTGTTCTGTGATTGAAATTGCGAGCATTTCCTCCTTACGCCTTTCGGGTATCAAAACAGATATTTCCCTCGAGGGAGTTTGGCAAGTTCCCGAAATGAAACACTCCACCGAATTATATCTTTGGGCAATAAAAAACCGCGGTTATCTCAACGATAACACAGACACTTGCGATCAATCGGTAAGAATGAGCTTTCTCAGCGTGTCTGTGAGGAGCACGCTCAGATGGGCGCGATCATTGTAAACAATTACAGGTGACACGAGAACACAAACAAGTATATCATAAGACATTTGTGTGAGACGACGTTTCAACTAGTTCAAGATTGAGCCGGGAAGTATGCGGTAGGTTGCCATCGGCTGTAGAGCTTTTCTGGTGGGTCGAAAATGTTGGTGTCGCCTATTTGAAAAAAGAATGAAGGTGACGCTTCGTAGCGGAAGGAAAGACATTTAACTTCCCTTGAACCTTGAGTTCGCACGCATTGACAGTGGGCAAACATTCGTAAAGTCGTCCTTTACCAAAGCTATCGGTGTTTGCATGACACTCACACGACCCAAACGGACTGGTTACAGGACATTGCTTCAGCAATTTACTATTTGCAGTTTGCACCGTTGCGTTCTGGTCAAACTACTTTGCTCAGCATTTATTAGATATGACGATATATGTTGTCTCCCACCGACATAACCTCGTTTATCCGTTCGACATTTGAGATCTCTTTCAAAATCTTCCTAGGAAATGTTCACGAAATGTTCCAGTAAGGTCGATGAGGTTCGACACATATTTCTTTGACTATTATTATGACCTGTATACCCATAGTTATGGTCGTCCTCGTCAATGGCCATCCGTTTAATCAGACTGACCAATAAAATTCAACTGCCGCTAGCCTACTTTCGAAGTAAGTCCAGGTGCATCTTCAGGGGATTTCATCATCATTTGACGTAGGTCACGTTGAAAAAGGTGCCGGATTAAGTCGGCTTCCGCGAGGAAGAACGGGAAAACTCCAAATCCACCGACTTTTCGAGAGCGTCCAGAAGTTGAAAACTCTTGAAAATCTTGCAAATCGTCCGGTCAACGCAAGGTTTTTTCGTCTACTCCTCGAAGATTTGTTTGCGAAACGGGTATTTTGGGGAGTAGGAAAAATAACGCAATCCCATGTGGCAAATGAAGAAAACGGAGTGACCACACGTTCTATGGCTGGCAATGCGTACACTTTCTCTGTAGACTGTGCGCTCGAACTGGCTCGCCGATTAAGTGCACGGCATACTAAGTCGTTTTCTCGAGTACGAAATCGGCAGGACGAAGTTAAAATATTAGATGAAAATCCGTATAGTACCATCAAGCTACTGTGTAACAAACGGAGCTTGCCAGTGTTAAAAAGATTTGTACTGTATCACAAGAACACTTAGTTCAGTATAAACAACATGAGGAAGCGTTGCCAAAACCCGGCATCAGGAGACTAGGGCATCGTTGGAAAATAAGGAAAAGAAAATCTCGACACGCATCAGAGTGTCGCATAACGTGCGGATAGGCAATCGGGCAACATAAATTATGAGAAGAATTATTATGCTGGGTACCGCACATGCCGATATCATACTGACTTCCTGTTACACTTTTTATATATACAAATTTTACGCTAGTTACACATAGGAGCATTTACTGAGGTCACTGTAAGTTGCCTTGTAAAACTTTGGCTCATTTCTTGGTTGTTGGGTCCTTGTATATTTCGTTTTTGTGGTTCACTTCAAGTGCTTCCTTCATGAATATCCTGGGATAGGATAGATCCCCCGTCAATTCATCAGTTCCCTTTCGCTATAGACGATTCTTGCCTTCAGCATGACAGATTCTGAACCAGATCCCAGTGCCCTCAGAAGTGTGGTCTGTGTCATCTCCCAGAGATTGATAGTTGTGAATCTAGTCTGTGGTTTACTGAAGTCAAAGTCGCCCTTGGTTCTAGACCCGCAACGTTGCCAACATCTTCCAGCATATCTCTACCGAAGTAGTCCACTTTACCTGCACTCGATGTAATGTTTCCTCGAGTAACAATTTTAAGGCCGCGATCACTGGGCGGGTTACAGAAATTGACGAACAGAACCCTTGGAAACTTTAAGCAGGGGTGAAGCTGGGCGACAGAAATCGGTCACATATTTTGCGCCACATGAAACAGCCACAAAGTAAATATGAGTTTAACAAACAGATATCTCGTGAGCTGTGGCAAAAACACCTTCCGAACGATACGAGTAAAATGTTGTCTATAATTCACAAGGACACCACCTCACAAACTTGCAAAGCTGGCTGACCAGGTATGAAAGAGCTTCCAAAACCACACGGATTCACGTGAATTCACCAGAGGTGTCATCGGGCCACCGCTGGCAAATGGAGCTGGGTGTATTAAAGCGACACTTCTCCGACAGGACTGTGCAGCTGTCCAAAATCACGAAACAAATGGAAACACTGTCGAAGAGTTCTCTCTATCGTTTCTGGTCCCAAAGTCGTTCATACGCATGAGAGATCGACCGGAACTTGTGTTGCCATCACCGCCGATCAGACGCAAGAGCAATAATTTGTACCAAACAATGCAATTCTGCTCCCCGCGATTGCTATTCAGGACACCCCGATGCCAGGTAGCAACGGCCACGGATGTTCATGGACCCTCAAACTGTCGCCTATTTTGTGTTCGGCCATTCAATTTCCCAGAATTTTCTCATCGATACTGGAACAGTGGCTGGCGTTATCCTTCCGAAAGTTGGCGAACGCAACCGTCAACCGGTACCGTGAGAGATATGTGCGACGATCCTAACACGATTAGAGGCTACTCACTGTTGTTATCGACCTAAGGCGTGAGTTTCCTTGGAAATTTACAGTGACAGATGTACAACGCGCGATAACCGGGGTCGATTTCTCATCATATTTTGGAATTATAGTGAACGTCGGGATTCAAAAAATGATCGACAGCACGACCACCTTGCGGATACAAGGCGAGACCACATCATTCAGATCGAAAGGACTGCGGTTGGCCTCACCAGGATATCACATTGCTGTTCTTTTTACATAATTTCCACATTACCACAGAATGGTTCACATGTAGTGACTATATTGAATAGTATTTTGGTGATCGCATCCGTCCGTACTTTTTCGATGATTTTGGTCTCGCACCTACTTTTGTTTCAGTCAAGCTACCCATTTTGTAACATCTGGCCCGAGGCTGAAAACACAACTCGCTCCGTGCCTCGCTAGCTTGACGTATTTCTCTGTACACTCTATTTTCCAGGGCGAATTATAATACACGTGGTCAATGCGCTGATTCTTGGTTTTTCATTGTCGATCGGTTGTCGATAGTGAACACTGACTAGTTTTGATTTTGTTGGATCAGTTCCAACGCACCTAGTTTCACGCGCCCCAGATGGTTAACACCGTGGAAACTTGGAGTAGCCATGGCAGAGCTTGACCACCTCTCACTACTTGGCGCTATCCAGCCGTCTAATAGCCCATGGGCTCACCCTTCCACTATTCCTAAAAAAATGACGAGTGACTGGCGTCTATGTGGTGATCAACAGCATCACTGTCCCAGATCGATACCTCGTCACTCACATTCCCCACTTCTCGATCGCGTTAAACTGGAACACTATCTCCCTCAAGATAAATTCAATTTGGGCCTACCATAAAATCCTAATGGTCTCGGAGGACGTATCGAAGACTGCAATTAACACTCCGTTTGGACTCTATGAATTTATCCGCATGCCACTTGATTTACAGAACACCGCCCAGTCTTTTCAAAGATTCATGGATCAAGTGCTTCCTGGTCTCGATTTTGTGTGCGTTCGTGCTGACAGTGTTCTAGACGCGAGTGAAGGGGCTCGATAGCACGAGTCACATCGTTAAAAGCCTTTTGGACGTTCTGCTCCATACGATGTGACGGTTGGCTTTACGAAGTACAGTCTCGGAGTTATTATTACAGATTCTCTTGGAAGTCGAATCGACCGTAACGGTATCCAACGTTTGACCGGAAGAAAATTGGTGCTTTTAGGGACTATCCGCAGTTACGAACTTCAAAAGCTCTCCGACACTTACTAGGCAATATCACTTATTGTTTTCGTTCAATGTCACAGCGTTCAAAGCTGTTAAAACCCCTCACGGACTTTTCAAAGGCTAACCTGCGGCACTTCATTCTGTTCACTGAACTGTTTCTCGCAGCGGAATAAGCCGTGTCTCAAGCAACCACATTAACGCGTTTAGGAGTAGAGGAATGCGCGCTGCTAATTTTGAAAACTGACGCATCCCAGTACCGTTGCTGTTTTACAACAAAATGTCAACAGTGAAATCCAGCCTTCGTCCTGTCTCTGCCGTAAACTCCAATCAACGCAAACGCGGTACGCTAGCTTTGACTGTGGTCTACTAGCCCTTGCAAATGAGCGATTACGACATTTTCTGGAAGGCGGCAACTTCATTGTTTCCTTGCTAACAAACCGCTTGTTTTCCTTCTGTTTCCCTCCTAACCGGCGCTGTCCAATTGAAACACATTGGGAGTTTACATCACCAGTTCATCACAGACAACCGCTTCATAGATGGCTCCGGCAACTTTGTCGTTTTCGCCTAGTCTCGGCTAGATGTCAGCTAGATATCCACAATTGTCATCGGCCTCCTACTGTTCGCGAAATCAATGGTGGAGTAACTAGAACTTCCTTAACGTCGTGTCTATTCCTCTCCAAAACTGCGTAGTATTCCTATCGCCCGGTCAGAGTACCCAACTACCTGCGACGTGTCCACCGGTAAGTCTCGGTTTATGGTTCCTTTTGCAAGCCGGTTCGATGCTTTCAGCCGTATTAACCCACTGATACATTCAAGCATACGCGTCCCCAAACGAAGTTAGTTGCCAAACATTGCATTTGGCTTGGTATTCGGAAAGAGGTTCGTAAGTGCGTCAAACAGTGCCTGAAGTGTCAACTTAGTAAAGCTCATCCCCATACCATCACTCTCTCTAGAACGTCTGGCATACTTGACCGACTTTACAAACACGTCCACTTTCATATCGCCGGTTCCATTCCTCACTCCACCAGCTATACACATCCTCCAACTTGTGTGGATCGATTCACGAGATGGTCTATCGCTGCTTCTTAGGATACACACCGACGGAAATCATTGTACTTAGCTCTGTCGACTTGCGGGTTTCGACGTTCCGGCCACAATCATCGCTCACCGTAGGCCTCAGTCTACCTCAGTTCTTTTCCGTGATTTGAGCCGTGCTCTTGAATGCAAACACAACGACCACTGAGTTCCAGCCTTAGTCGAGCAGTATGGCCTAAAGGTTCCAACATCCGCTAAAATCATCGTCATTAGCAACACCGTGTCCAGTCCCACCACCCTCCTTAATTCTAGGCCTTCTTTCCCAGGCCCTTCCTCGCACCCTCTTTTCTCTTTTCTCGCGAAATTTAGCAAGGAAGTAGCTCTCAAGTGCACGTATACGAACTGTATGACTCCGCTCAATAAGTTGCCGGAAATCGTACAGTTAACTCACGACACCCAACCCCACACGCTCGCTTCTACGGAGGTATGGTTTACAGGTGATATCTGTGGCAGTGAACTGAGTGTCCCCTGGTATTCAATCTACCGGGTTGACCACTCCTGAGGGAGAATAGGAGGCTTTGCGATTTTCCTTCATCAATGTCTCCCGAAGACCACGGTTGTCGGTAGCTTCCGGTCCTCCGATAAGTGTAACGCTCTGTGGTTTCGACTAGCACTGTGTGGCCATGACTCACTTCTAGTAGGGGTTATCTGTCATTCTCCTTCATCCAATGTATCCGACGACAACACCCCTCGGGTAATCATGGACAACTTTCTGGGCCTACAATGCTTTGCTCATCTGCTTATTACCGGTGGCTTTAATGCACCCAAGGTAAACTGGACATTAGTTTTTCACCAGGAATGTGGAAGTGATCCTTGACCGCCTTATCAACGTTGTTATCACTGGAGGCGTGAACAAAGCACGTCAGCGCCCAGACGTGGCATCGTTTTGGTCAGATTCCCTCTTTGTTCGACTTAGTCATCGTTAATGAGAGCTACTTGGTAGACAGAGTGCTCATCAAGCCGACACTCGACACAGTGACTACTCCTTGTTAGCCTTTGGTCCTATCTGTTACTGAGTACAACAATTAGCAAAACGTCCACAGTTCGAAACTTTAATCAGGTAGATTGTAATGGTCTGAGAACTTACCTAGGTTCACTCGTTCTTGACATAAACTTTGTGGACCAGAACTACCGTACGTTTTAAAGCGCAATTTATAAAGCATACGACTTATTTATATCACACAAACAGCGTTTTTTCTCTAATTGGCCATCAATTCCGTGCAGGATACGTCGTCTTCTCGATGACCGTTCTCATTTATTCGCGATGCATAGGTTCACAGAAACTCAGAGGACCTAAGCGCGTTCCGCATTATCTGAAATAGGTGTAGGTGGGAAATCCGCAAACACACCAAACTCGTACACAGAAGACCTCCTCAGAGCTCGTGGGAGCAAAAGCTTTTTATTTAAACATATTCGAGGACTAAGAAAGATAAGTTTTCCAGCTCTTTCTTTAGTACAAGGAGACTTCATCTGACTCCCTAGTTGTGGCTGAGTTATTCAGGGAGTACTACTGGGCAGTCTACAACATCACATCCCCGAGCTGACATCTTGTCATGCGCCCGGAGAACTTCAGGCAACCACTCGTTACCGCTGAGTTCTCTGTGAGAGTTGTTGAATACCTTTTACTCAGGGTTAATTCTTACAACGCAACGGATCCTGCTAGTCTGGCTGAACCCCTTTATAAGCTAGTTGAACTACCACTCCACCCTAACATTCCCTCTAGCGCGTGGAAAGAGACGACGGTCACACCCATACTTAAAATGGGTGACCGGCACTCTCCGGCTAGCTATCGGCCAGTCAGATTTACTAGCATTCCGTGCAAAATAATGAAGCCTCTACTGGAGCGCGCCATACCCAATTACTTCTCTTTCACCCGCCATAGCTTCCTTCCTGATCGGTCATGCATAACAAACCTGCTTAGTTTCATGGACAGTCTGACGGAGGCCAAAGACAATGGCCTCATCTCAGATGCCATCTTCTTTGTTTTCGCCAAGGCTTTTGACCGTGTCTCACACGGCTCCCTGAAACACATACTGGAAGCTTATGGTATTCAAGGAGAGTTTCTTCGCTGGATTTCCCCTTTACTTGATCATGGAACATTTAACGTTAAGACCGGATGGGACATTTCCTATCCTTCTTTCATTTCTGTGGGAGTTCTCTAGGGGTGAGCGCTAGACCATTCGTTATTCCTCATTTATATCAGCGACCTTCCGAACAAAATTTCCAGCAGTGTCCTCTTATACGCAGACGACCTGAAACTCTGGAATGCCATTTATCCCAGAGAGCTACAGATTGATCTTGACACGATCAAGCGCTAGTCGGACGACTGCATTCTCCCACTGAATGACAATAAGTGTGCTCACGTGTCACTCAGTGGAGAGTCTAGAGGTGCATTCAAGCTTCGTAATACGTCTAGCACAGTAAATATCATGAAAATTGATCCGAAAAAGACTTTGGCATATGGTTGTCATCCCGATTGTTCTTCATGTACCACTATGAGGTGGCGGAAGAAAAGGGATTTGCCGCTCTCATTAGGACTGGGCGCAGTTTCCCCCGCATAGACAAGAAAGCGTTTCAAACTACTTACTTACTTAGCTTATACGAGACCGCTCCTCATGTGGTTTGATCAAGTCGTGTATGCCGGCCTAGAGAAAGACATTAGCCGTTGAGCGTGCCCAGTGCGCGGTTACCACGGTGGTCATCGGCTGGAGCAATGCCACTTACGAGACTCGACCTGAAATTCTTGACTTGTGCCCACTTGAATTTCGAAGACTCTGTGGTGATTTGATATTCACACTTCTTTTTTAAGGTGGGACTCGTCAAACAGATCCTCAATGTAGCGAATGACGACGGCTGACGAGAACATGATGGAAAGCTTCCCAATCCTCTTCCTCAGACCTTCCCTAGGTAGCAATTTTTTTCTCACAAGGTTATCAACTACTGGAACAGCCTTCTTTCTGAGGCCATCAACAACGCCTCTAGAGGTCGTTTTAAAGCTTTGTTTGATTCCTATCTATCTAAAATTTCGTTATGCGAGTAACCTCACTTTGTTCTTGGTAACCACTGTAAGTCCCGAGGGCGGTGCTACACCGTATTTTCAATGATCGCCTTTCAGATCAACAGACGCTCGCTGACACTGAGAAAGTAAAACCGACTGCTTCCGGGAACCATGGGCCCATGCCTCGAACCCGTGTGTCAATCGCGGAATCGCTGTCGGAAGTGTCTGACGGCTGACTGTAATTCTTCTTGGATTTCAAAATCACTTCCAAGGCGGATGCTAAATGCGCCTTGGTAAAGTTCGATTATTGTTGTTCATCACGTATTCCTGGAGAATTTCTCCCTGATGCGCTGGTGCCCCTGAGTTCTGACGTGACTCATGTCACGTGGTTAAAGAAACGCATGCGACATACTCAACCTTCATCACTATGGAAAACGTTGCGCCATGGGTAAACTCACCATGCTCTGCGCTCCGGCCTTTTCATTTTCCTTCTTGTTGGCCTACTCAATGCATTTCCGCAACCACCGTGAGACAGTCCTTTTGGAAGCTTGATCAAAAGAACAAGTCCTGTTATGGACAAAAACGAGACGAGTCACTCGGTGAGCACTGACAGACTGAAGGTTGTCTACATTGAGCGCGATTCAACGTCTCCGTCCAGTCCGTCAAACATGCGGACGATTTCAGTCAACGTATTCTAGATCCATCTACCGACTCGCAAAACCTTACACAATCTACCTAGCCAATGTTTGACACCAGTGACCGTGCCCCCTACCCCGAACCATGCATGACGCACATACAAGTTTTGGCCAAACTGTTAATCGGCCAGTAATCTATCATGATTGTTCCATAGTCCCCAAACTTGTATATCGAGTGTTTTCTCATTCCTAAATTTCTCGGGGAGACTTACGTACAGTCTGATAACATTTTGCATTCTTATTACAATTCTTTCAACAAATTTCACGTTCGTTACACACACGAAGTATTGGTTCCCTGTTTGTGTTGATACACACTTGGTTCTAGCGCTCCTTGCCTTTTGCCTCCACGTTTTCATCATCATCTGGAGGTGACCATGAAAACATCACATTGGACATGCCAGAAGAACATAATCCCCTGGGATCTGTCTGTCATTCGAGAGGAGCATTTTTTCAATATACTAGGGTATCTAACGTGAGCAGTTACTGTGAATCTGTGGAAGTTTCTTTACAACTGTTGATTCAATTCCTTGTTTCTCTGCATAAGTGATGCAACAACGAGTTTCCAAACTGCTCTACACAACTTGTAACAGGCGGGCCAGTAGAAGCTCCAGGGCACCAAACGGTAACTGGACTGAACATATTCTTGAAGAACGATGGTCCTTCCGATCTTTCTGGCCTACCCGGTCACCACCTATATAATGTGCACAATATTGGTTATCGCAACAGATTAAGGCATCTCACATGGTGACATCATCGAAGGAAAGTTCCGGCGAACACTAGGGTGCTATCCCAGTGATCCTCACCAGCTGGAATTCTGCAGCCGTTATCTCAAAAACATACTCAACACCTCGAATTGAAACTTGCAACTTCCGTCCGGGATCTTTGGCATTGCAATCACACACGCATTACACGTACGCACAAACACAACACAACCTCTGCGCACGTACCCATCGTTCTGTGACACCATTAGCTATGGCTGGTTCACATAGGCTTTGGAACACTAGGGACAGTGGTCATCTTAGAAGGGTGCATTGTAACACATTTCACTGCCATGTGATTGATGCTATTTTGGTTTTCTTTGGAGTAAGTTGTGTGCATGACTTACTGGGCCTCTGACTCATGCTGGTTCGGTTTCTGCTACCATTCCAGATTCTCGCTGTGCTCCCGTCATTCAGAGGTACGCTGTTCCTCAGTGCTTCCATTTCGTCGCGGATTACACGGCTGTAACAATATAGAAACCGGTTGAAATTTATCCGCAGGAAGTGAATGCTATCGGTGGTGTACCGTTAATATGCGGGTCTGAAATATCACGTGAGTTATTGTTGACCAATTATTTGAAAAAGTATGAAATTTGCCTATTGTGCAGTAGGGATTGTTTTGTTTTAATGCATAAAATGTATCTATCAAGAACGCCAAAAACATTTGCTAATGTAGAAGCGAAATAGATTGACTAGGGAGCGCTTTTCCTTCCTCATCCGCAAAAAACAAATTGGTATAGAGTAGTGTGACATGCAGGCCAGCTGACTCTACTTTGAATGCCTGTGACTTCGCGGATCAACCTTCGGGCAACGTGGACGCACCAGGGGACAGTGTTCTTCCGAATTAGGGGTTCGAACAGCAGTCCTGAAAGAAGAAACAATACGAACAAACATGAGTCGTAGGCCCAGTAAGCCATGAACATGACTTGCACAAACGAAAGCAAAGACGGCACCGACAACACAGCAGCATGCCCCGTCGCACAACTCAAATTCAATTCGTGCGCGCTCTCTGGCTTCGGTTGCGCGTTACAGTAATGCAACGAATGAAGCGCAACTTTCTCATTGGGCAACCGGCTATCCCACAGGGGTTGGAGAAATGCACACAGATATATATATAAAATATCATTTATGTGCATTTATATAAGGGTATGGACATGTGCGTATGTACATCCATAAATGTATGCATACAAAAATATATATGATCAAATATGCATATATGATCATATATATATTTGCATATATATAATTGTTTGTATATGTGTAGATATATACGGGTGTATATGTATACATATATATAAGAATACATACAGATATATAGATATGCACTTGAAAATATATGTGTGCACATTCTTTTGTGCAACGTTATATATGTAAATATGAATATCTGTATGTAAATTATTATTATTCATTACTAATGAACGCAAGATCGTTGGTTAGTAAGATGCACATTTTCAAACCATTTATCTTATCTCAATATCATCCTCCTAACTGAGACGTGGTGCTATCCTGAAACCCCAGACAGTCAGATGAGCATCGTAGGATATCACATGTTTCGTAGGGATCGTCTCACAGGAGGAGGAGGTGGCTGCATCATTTACCTAAAAGAGCAATTTTCCGCAGTCACACTTGATGAGTCAGCACTTCATAAACTCGAGGGCTCGTTGTGGTTAATGGTCTCTATCAGTTCTCGCGAGCTACTTATAAGATGCATCTACGGACCGCCAAATGCTGCGAGCAATGATTTGACTGACCTTGTGGAAATAATGAATCATGTGTCCAAAATTTCTTGTGAACACAAACTAGTAGGCGGTGACTTTAACACGCCTAATATCTCCTGGACCTCATTCTCTGCTCCAGCAAAACAGGCCGAATTCCTTTCATGCATTCACCTGAATGGTTGGAACCGGCATGTCCAATTGCCCACCAGAAAGGGGCATATTTTGGATCTTACATTTACCATAGGCATTTCGTGTGAAGAGATATGTGCTTTACAACAATTCCCTGGAAGCGACCATAATGTCGTCAAATGTCTGTTTGATTTAAATATGGCTACCAAACCGAAAGTTGTATTCTACCGTCCGATCAACTTCATTGATTGGAATGCCTTCTTATCCCTACTAAGATCCTTAAATTGGAATACCTTCTTTCGCACATCGGACCCGAGCATAGCCACCGCAGAATTTATCAGACATCTAACGTTCTGTATCGACGTTTTGGCCCTCTTTAAATCAAAACGTGTCGACTCGTATGTACAAGGTAAAATCCTTACTGCGAAAGAGACCGACAAACTGAAAATGCTTAAGTCGAGGTACGGAAGAACACTAGACTTTTCCCTGGTGATGCGAATGAGCAAAATGTTTGAACACATAGAACGTCAGACGCAACTTCGTCAAATAGACGAAGAGAAACTCGCACTCTGTAGTGAGCAAAGATGTGCGAAACTAGTGCAACTGATGAGACGGAGGAATTCCATGAGGGACCCTGCTATAAGGACTATCACTCTTAAAGACAAAACGGTTGTCGATGACCCTGTAAAGATGTGCGAACTCTTCAACTCACATTTCGCTGCCTCGTTTAGCGTAGAAAGCACCCCATTACCTGCTAATATCCCATCAAAATCAGATAAAGTTTTGAATAATGTTCTAATCGATGTTCGAAGTGTTCGTTCACAGTTAGCTGGAATTAGGCCCCCAATCCATCCTGGACCAGAGGGTATCCCACCAATGGTCGTCAAGCAGGCAGGTGAGGATATACCCATCCGCTTACTCAATTTGTTCAACCTATTACTTTCATCCAGCACCCTGCCCTCAGTGGAAAACCTCAATCATTATGCCTCGTCACTAGAGTTGTCCCAGGCAGGACGTTAGTAACTATCGTCCCATCAACCACACATCAATCTGTTCGCGAATGTTTGAAAGGATAATAAAGGTGCACATAGCCGAGTTCTTAAGGACACAAAACCTAAGAAACCCTTCACAGCACGGTTTCCTTAGCAAACGCTCTTGTATGACATGTCAGAACACTATTCAACACCAAAACCAGCAACTAGTGGGGTGGTCAAAGGAAGCGTTCTGGGTCCGTTGCTCTTCTTAATGTACATAAACGATCTATGCGATATTATTACACATGGCAAGCCCTTTCTGGTTGCTGACGATATCAAAATCGTTTACACATTCCGCCAGGGCAGTAGTATCAATTTCCGTCTACAAGATATACGACAGCACCTAGCCTCCATGCAGTTGTGGTGCAGAACATGGCTGATGTCGTTCTCAGCAGACAAGTCGAACATCCTCACTTATGGTTGTGAATTACCCCATGGCTCCATCTCACTAGGTGGTTGTACTATTGATACAGCCACTTCGGTCAGAGATCTTGGTATATGGTACTCAAACTCCTTCAATTTCTCTGAACAAGTATGCTTCCAGCTAGCAAAAACTAAAAGAACAATAGGCTGCATCTAAAAGGCGTTCATCCTACCCGCTGCGAAGCTGACGCTCTACAAAATTTGTGTTCGGCCTGAACTCGAGTATTGCACCTTCGTTTACTGCCACCTACGCAAGTCCGACAGGCTTGTGTTAGGAAACCTGCAACGATCGTTTACCTAAACCTCATCAGGATATCACTCTTCGCTCACCTATAGACAACGTTGTGAAAAGCTTGGCATTGACCCACTTTGGCTGCGTAAACTAAAGTTGAACTTGACGCTGCTGTATAAACTCATACATTCGGACGCGATTACCGCAGCGATTTCCGTTCACTTACAACACAGCCCTCCATATAGTCTAAGGAACAAGGATTTCACTTTGCCAACCCCGATATCCCGGAAGAATATACATGTAAACCTCTTCCTTATAAAGTATTCCTACATTTGAAATAAACTTCCAAGTGAAGTCAGGGCCAGTAAGAACATTCAGCGTGTTAAAACAGGTTTGGACAGCTATCTTACGTTAACAAACACGATGTCCATCTTCAAACTCTGTCTATCACGTGAGGACCTTCTGGAATGTGGTCCGGAAGACATTTAGCCGTCAGATGCGTAATACGTAGACAACCACCCCGCTGTCCAACGCCTCTCGAGAACAGCCCGCTTGAAACGGTTTGTTATAGGGCTTACTCACAAGATCATTTAGCACTTGGCCTACTTCGCGCTCACCAAACCCTTCGACAACTGACATTAGTTTAATGACAGGTGTTTAATCATGTATATGCAATGCACAGATTGCTATGAAATGTGAACTCGGCGCCTAATAATAAGTCCAACAGAACGATGTCATGTGACCTTTAGTTGTCACGCACATTTCATGCTGCCCTCCAGACCGTCGACTCGATTCTCTGTTTACCCGAATAAATCGCGAGTGCATAGCAAAATACCACAACAAACAGTAGATAGGTTTATATATTCCAATAATCTAAGCGAAAATAATAATATCGGAGGAGTTCTTCGTCAAAAATTCCCTATACACATTGCCTGTCATAGTAAATGTTATAACCCCATATTTTCTCACCTAACGTGTGAAATTACATTCTCCCTCCCGATTCTCATATTATCCATTGAGCGAGGAAATTTTTCTACGACATATGGACGCACGGAACTCTGTCTAAGCCGAACAGTACACGAGATGTTCAACTTTGTGACGTTTTCGTGCAGTCGAGGAAATGCTGCGTTGGAATCTGTCCATTCGTTCGCTTAATTCTGGGATTTCCCGCCAAACCTGGCCAAAGCCGATCTATCTTGACAATTTCCGGACGCCAATTTTACTCCCTAACAGCAAAAAATTCCGAAGGTGCGTTTGGACATCCTCCCGGAGTGACCTTGAGATATTTGAAAAATCGTCCATCCCACAAACTTGTACACAGTGAATTAGTGTAACATTCCATTTTTCGAGACTAAATCGGTGGAATAAGCGAACAATTTCTTTCTCGGTTGCGTGCGTCAGAGTTCCATGAACTACAGTTTTTTCTCTTTGACCACGTAATTCTTGCAACAAACTTCACGTTTGTGCTACTGTTTAATTATTCGTTTATGTATGGTTTGTAAATATCCACAGTGATCGCGCATAACCAAGAGTGCTTCTCGCATATGCGTTGGGAAATATATATTATTATAATTATATATATGTATGTATATATATTTGTGTGGTAATAGTAATAATGGTATATTTCTGGACGCATTTGTGAGAAACACGCTCAGGAGAGCGTGATCAACGTACAGAAAGAAACAGACATCATAGGCAGAAAACTTCGAGCTACGTAGTTCTTAGACGGCAGTATTTGGGGTCTGCACAGTTCGATAACATAGTTGATTTGTTCCATCAATTTTATGTTATTTTCACATTGACTGTGTGTATGTATATAACTGTATATATACATATGTATATATGTACATATATACACATATATAGTTATATATATACATAGTCATACATGTTTATATGCACATACACGTATATATGTATATATATACAGATAGCTGTACATATGTTTATTTTTATCCAGCTATATGTATACCTAGTTATAAATAAATATACAGTGTATGAGTGTAAATGTAATATATACATAATTATATATATATAAATATGTATACCTTTATACATATCTATGTGTATGTATCCACATGCATATATACATATATCTACAAATTTTCGCACGTATATGTATATATATCGATGTATATGTGTATATGTCAATGTCTGTATACATATATATATATATGTTGACATCTCACTTGACTAGCGGCGGTTAGCACTGCAAAACGGTTTGAAAATAGACGCACACTGTTAGCTGTCTGGCAAACCCACAGAGGAACCACTGTAGGAGATCCGGTGAACCTCACTTGGCTAAGGGCAATAATCAGTGCAAAATGAGAACATGAGCATAGCTCCTGAAACCATGCCGTGGGTGGCCTTGAATAGGGCCATGGGTTTCTCCACACGACTCTGGAAAGCGCCGTTTCTTCATAACCCTGCCTGATGGTCACGTTGTGTTGCCCACGTTGTCGCAGTCAACGCAGGTGTAGACTGGTTCATACTCGTTGTAGTTGGCGCAGTAGTGGTGGTACCAATCTGAACACTAAATGCACTGTACACAGTGCACGGTGTCCTCGTTCAAGTCGACGGGATCCTCCTTTCGGAAGCAAATCTGGCAAACGCTGTAATCTACAGGCTTTGAGGCACGCCGCTTTTCAAATGTCTCCCTGACTTCGTTTGAATTGCCTCGGCGTGCCCTTAGCAACTCGTCTAATACAAACTGCCTTCATGGGATCTCCGATTACATCAAACTTTGACATATCCTGGTCAATCACACGACATGCTAGAGACAAACGGTTGTGCCACTGAAGCTGCGGGCATCAGGCTTAAGTCATCAGACATGCTTGAATCTTACTTGTGGACGGCATCTGTGTAGTACACCTTGGGGCATGCGTTGTGGGTAAGGTGCTGCAGGTAGGGATAAGTAAGTTGACTACAAAGCTTTCCCTGAGAAACGGAATCCGTCTTCTACTGTTGTCCACTGTTTCATCTGGCCATAAGTTGTCCAACAACGTTTGGCCGCTCATCTGCACACCCTCCCTACCTGAAATTGAACAGCAAAATAACAGGTCAGGATGAATAAAAAGTAACTAACCTATCCCTCGCAACGCAGTTACATGTACACGGTTGTTGACTGCGCTCATACATCATAAAGTGACGACTATATCCTGAAAAACATCCTCAGCATTTCTTATTGTGTCCAGACTAGAAATGGAAACAAGTGCAGGCATACAAACAACCGGCTCATCAAACTAGGAAACCGGGATAAATGCTTCCTCATGGGTTGGCAACAACCACCGATTTCACGCAACCAAACTGGTAAGGGGTCTGTCTGTCAAACGATAAACAGCAACAATATGACAACAGGGAATAATCCATTGGGATGAGAAGCAGCAGTCACATTTGTTACTCCCATAATGTCAACGTGGAAAATGCGTCCTTTGCTACAGCGCACTTCCCACATGCCTTTTGCATAAGCTACGTTTACTATCTGGGTGCCGTTGTGTTGCCTGAGGAAAACACCCCTGGCACATTGCGACAGTGGTTTCAGAATGACTGACAGAAATTCCCGGCCCGCAACCGGTTGAAACATCTTTATGCGCTCAGTGTACAGCCCACACTGGTGTTCATCAAACACACTGTTACACCGTTCCAAAATATGCCGGGACAATGCATACACACCGGATCGTTCAGACACGGCACTTTGACGTGCCTTTTCCCGTTCTTAACTCGGTTGGTGATAAAACTACCGAAAAAAACCGTGGACTTCAGTTTATGCGAGGCCCAACCCTGTTTATAAGGCAGCCAAGTGCTCGCAAGATACTTTTGTGCCTCATTATCGACAGACTTCACAACCTGCAGCACACTGTTAAATGGACCGCTGTTCCTAGTGGAAACCCTATTGCGAGTTCACTGGCAAATGCGGTTTTTCTGATAACCGCTTGGGCCTACCAACTGGCGGAAACGCCGAGACACATTGTGCAGTAAATGAAACCGGCAGATTACGATAGCACAATGTGGAATGGCTTCACCGATTGCCCTCATCTCTGCCGCTGAACGGTCAACAATGAAGGTGCGAACAGCTGACATACAAGGCAACATTGTAACCAGGATTTCTAAAAATATCCTACAACAGCCTTAAACAAACGTTGCCCCAACTCCAACTACGTCTACCAACATAGCACTCCATAGTATGAAGCCGCCATAATTTAACTGGTGAGTTGCAGCTCCTAGAATGACATCTCCGCACCTCGGGCACAGTCGGAATGTACCTTTAGGTACAAACACGACAAACCTCAACACCTTCTCCCGCAGTAGAAACCTATAGCTGCCATCTAACTTCGGTAAATCTCACAGCTTCATAATTTCGTTGCGATCATCTAATTTGCTGTGCCTCGCACGTGGATTGTGTAAATTGTGCCGACACATTTTAATCCCATGCTGATTCTGTACTGAGATCGCGTTCGACGTCCACAAAATTTCAAAATCCGCGCGCCGTGAGAGTTGCCTTGCCAGTACCACCGCGCCGGTCCGCATTACCTTGTGCTGCAAATTTACTACAAACCACTGGCATCAAAGTTAGTGCGCCGGCATAGTTATCGCAGTTTAGCTGGTAGCGGTATAATGGACCCGCACCATCTCTACTTCTGTACGTTACATTCACTAGGATGACAATGTTGAGCTATTACCGTTAGAAACGCCGTTCAACCAGTCTAACGCTTGTTTGAATTCTGGAGGTCGACTGGAATTTTCCGTCCACACACTCTTCCTCTCTGAAGGCTGCTCTGCGGTCGTGCTCAAGTTGCTCTCAGGTCCAGCTCTCTAGCACCCCTTAATCGTTACGCTGAAGTCTGTTGTGAACGGTAAGTTAATCAATAAATGAAGTTTGTTAGCATATTCATCGTTTTCCGCCTGCAACTCCCGATTCACGATACCATGAAGTTGCGGAAACCCTGAGCGTACGAATTCAGAAACTGCCGCCAACAATTCAACGTACGGAAGTGAGTTACCGATGTTATGATTAATGATGATTTTTAGATGTGACTTGGAAACCTCACTTGTATCATTTTACTAAAACTTCACATCACATCCATTCCACCGGAGTCTTCCAGTTTTTTTCTGTACGAAAAGAAAAGCACTCCCGGGTGACGAGATAGTTAAAGTTCTGTGATCTGGTCGACAGAGGGAATTAACAACGGATGATTAATAAACGTGCATCGTGTAAGTTGTAAACCATTTTTCTTGAACTTTTGCGTTCGATATTTCCTGAAATAGGTGCCGACAGTTGATAAGTTCGGGTGTTTATGATCATCCCCACGTGTGACTAGAAACCACGGGAATTTGGAGGTGCCATAGGTACGTGGACAACGCTACAGCTCGTGCTGTCCAAACCTAAGGCGGGCGAATGTCGGCGTGGTATGCTGAGAATATATACTGCTCACCGTAATCGGGCGTAGGCTGCTTTGGCATTAGGGTAACGAGTGAATCGGCAAGTTTGGTCAGTTATATGACCACCAAGGAGATTGGATATCACGTTTTCAGAAACACAACAAGGTTTAAAGAGGAGCGAAGCACTGTACCGCATTAAGCCATCCGGGGTGACCTGTTCAACGGTCAGCCTACATGCACCCTGTAGCCACGGCACCACGTGCTATAGTTGAACACACTGACGTCTATGCTCGACGGACAGCCTACGCACACCCTATAGTCACAATGCCACGACCTACAGTCACGACGTGAGAATGAGACTAAATTGTCGGAATACGTTTGTTATATGTACATGTTATAATTATCTGGAATATTCCGTCAGAATTCAGGAAACCTCCTTGCTTTCGTATCCGCTTAAGTAGAATTCCTCTTTAGTCGCCCATTCGCATTGTCCGGATGGTTGTTTGTTCGCTTTCCCAAGTGAACAACATCCGACCGTGCATGGATGGCACACCTTGGCTTTATATATAGCCAACTGCACAAGGGGTGGTTCATAAAGCTGGGGACTGGTTGCCTTAGTATTGTAAAATCCCGGGTGAACCTTTAAAATGAATAGCCAAAGGTGATCACCCACTATCCAGAATTACTGCAAATAGCCGTGCGATGAAACAAATATCAGCTTCTGAAGGAATTCGCCTCAATGGTGATTATGAGGTTTACCGCATCAACTTACATGTACAGCGAGGCAGTTATTTCGTGTGTGTCCCCCAAATTGATAGAGCTAACAGCCAACTAGGTATTTGTCCTTACCACGTTAAAGCGTGATTGGCAGCATGTATGGCGGGAACTGTGCAATGGGAAGTACGTGAACTCAACTCAGGAAACACGCCGTAATCCATGTCATTTACTCTTCGGTCGCTTGTATGTTATAAAGTGGAACGCCATTTACCATGTAAACTCAACGGCAATCACACTCATAGGACCATATTTCAAGCGACCACAGCCTGATTTCTTCCTTGAACCGAACACGCGCGGAAAACTGTGATCCTTCATCTACCTATTTTGGCAAATTTTGAACTAGCTGAAGCTGGAAAATTTGCGACCTTCATATACATATTTAGAGCTCTGTAAATGAATATTAAACTAACATGGGATATAAGATAAAATCAGCCAGATATTAATCACAAAAATCCACGGAAGATACCACATTTTTACCGTCACAACACATACCACCGATGATTTCGATTTCGGCGCCAAATGCAGGGAGAACCATTTTGGGGTGGACTAACACAAATCTTTCTATACCCTAAACGCTCTCCGTTGTGCCAATCGTTGACTTTCAAATTCCACGGGAATATAGCCCTGTATTCCATGTTTTCTCATTTATCGCCGGAGGAACGAATCCACCGCTTCCGACAGTGGCGGGTCACCGGCGTGGAACCTTTCGCGGTGAACAGGCATGAGATTTAAACCTTCGGCTGATGTTCTCTCCCTTGTTATCTATCTCAGGTCGCCCACCTACGTATTACTCGACGTGTTCCACACGACATGAACGTTCCTAGAACTGTGACATTCGATACCCCCTAAACTTACTTGTTCGGAACGATTAAAATACCCGTTGTTAATGGGACTTGGATCTCCGCGTTACCATTGGCGTTGTGCGGATCACTGCCTCCTCTCTGCATCGCCAATACACTGATTGTGATTGTTGGTTACGTCTTTTCTCTGGTTTTGGATTGCGTCGGGACTGTTTGTGATCGCTGTCCGGTGTACACATTTGTCGTCCTGTTACAATTGGTGACAGTTGTGGGATGAATGCGAAACTGGAGTTCGCTTCACCCCCGTTATCGACGGATTATACCATCGAAATAAACGAGTTATGCTGCGAGGTTAGACCATCGCCATGCCAACTCACCTTTTACTATCCCGATGATGACTTTGATGACTAGGCATTTAAAGTCAAAATTTACTTATCAACAATGAACTACAGGCTTCACAGCTTTCATATCCTTGGTTTTCCGGGTGATGCAGCTGTGAGGGAATTTCGTGCCTCTGGTGTGGCCCCAGATTCACCACCCGGTGTTATATGGAAAGCTCTACAAGCACTCTTCGGGTGCACGGAATTAGTGCCTGTTTATCGCGAAAGGTTCCACGCCAGGCGCCAGTAACCGTCTGAATCGGGGATTTGTTCCTTCGTGACCTGCGGGAACCAGCTCTAAAAGCGTTTCCCAATAATCATCGGGGGAAAGAGATTGTCAGATTTGTGGCAAATTCTGTCTGCGGTTGATACAAATGACCACCACTCTGTTCGACAACCCGCGAGAGTAATTCTGTTCACTATCGGTCACAAATGAATGCCATGATTCAAGACATGCTTAGCAAGAGAGTTATACACCCATCGACTTCTCCCTGAGCATCCCCCATCTTGTTGGTTAAAAAGAAGGACGGGAGCTCACGGTTACGCGTTGACTACACACGTCTGAATGCTAAAACAAGAAGAGGTTCAATCCCTGTACCACGCATACATACCACACTCGATGCTTTGCATGGTGCGAAGTGGTTCTCCACGCTCGATCCAGCTTCGGGGTATTGGCAGGTTGAATTCCACCCCGCAGATCGTCAAAAGACGGTATTTATCACTTCATCCGGATTATATGAATTTGAAAAAATGCCTGTTCGGCCTAGCTAACGCGCCAGCTACTTTTCAGTGATTAATGCAGAGAGTGTCGCAAGATTTAGTACCTAGACAATGTTTGATCTACCTCGGTGAAATAATTGCTCACATCCCCCTAATAGAAGAACACAACTCCGGACAGAAGAATTTTTTTGAACGTCCCCGAATGGCGGGCCTGAAACTGAAGCTTACAAAATGCGTGCTGTTAAATCCAGAAGTCTCATTCTTGGGCCATCTAATCACACCCGCAGGAGTAAAAACCGATAGCACAAAAGTCAAACAAGTTGTTCATTGGCCAGTGCGACGATCAGTGAGCAAAGTACGCAGTTTTATGGGACTGGTTCAGTATTATCGGAAGTTTGTTCCATATTTTGAAGAGATGACATTCCCGTTGCATCAATTCTTTGCGTGAGGCAAGAACCTCGTATGGTCTGCTGAATGTCACGCAGCGTTCAACACTCTTAAAGATAAGCTCAGATTCCCTCGCATTCCCCGATTTCTCGCCATCAGCTGATCCCTTCATACTGGACGCTGACGCCAGTGACAGCTATCGGTGCTCAACTGTCCCAGAAGTCGGCCAATGGGGAAGTCATGATTGCCTGTGCAAGTGGTCGCCTCGATAAGCGAGACAGGCGTTATTGCACAACGCGCCGTGAAATGTTAGCTTTAGTGTATTTAACTAGACAGAATTTGTCACAAATCTGACAATCTATTTCCCCCGATGATTATTGGGAAACGCTTTTAGAGCTGGTTCCCGCAGGTCACGAAGGAACAAATCCCCGATTCAGACGGTTACTGGCGCCTGGCGTGGAACCTTTCGCGATAAACAGGCACTAATTCCGTGCACCCGAAGAGTGCTTGTAGAGCTTTCCATATAACACCGGGTGGTGAATCTGGGGCCACACCAGAGGCACGAAATTCCCTCACAGCTGCATCACCCGGAAAACCAAGGATATGAAAGCTGTGAAGCCTGTAGTTCATTGTTGATAAGTAAATTTTGACTTTAAATGCCTAGTCATCAAAGTCATCATCGGGATAGTAAAAGGTGAGTTGGCATGGCGATGGTCTAACCTCGCAGCATAACTCGTTTATTTCGATGGTATAATCCGTCGATAACGGGGGTGAAGCGAACTCCAGTTTCGCATTCATCCCACAACTGTCACCAATTGTAACAGGACGACAAATGTGTACACCGGACAGCGATCACAAACAGTCCCGACGCAATCCAAAACCAGAGAAAAGACGTAACCAACAATCACAATCAGTGTATTGGCGATGCAGAGAGGAGGCAGTGATCCGCACAACGCCAATGGTAACGCGGAGATCCAAGTCCCATTAACAACGGGTATTTTAATCGTTCCGAACAAGTAAGTTTAGGGGGTATCGAATGTCACAGTTCTAGGAACGTTCATGTCGTGTGGAACACGTCGAGTAATACGTAGGTGGGCGACCTGAGATAGATAACAAGGGAGAGAACATCAGCCGAAGGTTTAAATCTCATGCCTGTTCACCGCGAAAGGTTCCACGCCGGTGACCCGCCACTGTCGGAAGCGGTGGATTCGTTCCTCCGGCGATAAATGAGAAAACATGGAATACAGGGCTATATTCCCGTGGAATTTGAAAGTCAACGATTGGCACAACGGAGAGCGTTTAGGGTATAGAAAGATTTGTGTTAGTCCACCCCAAAATGGTTCTCCCTGCATTTGGCGCCGAAATCGAAATCATCGGTGGTATGTGTTGTGACGGTAAAAATGTGGTATCTTCCGTGGATTTTTGTGATTAATATCTGGCTGATTTTATCTTATATCCCATGTTAGTTTAATATTCATTTACAGAGCTCTAAATATGTATATGAAGGTCGCAAATTTTCCAGCTTCAGCTAGTTCAAAATTTGCCAAAATAGGTAGATGAAGGATCACAGTTTTCCGCGCGTGTTCGGTTCAAGGAAGAAATCAGGCTGTGGTCGCTTGAAATATGGTCCTATGAGTGTGATTGCCGTTGAGTTTACATGGTAAATGGCGTTCCACTTTATAACATACAAGCGACCGAAGAGTAAATGACATGGATTACGGCGTGTTTCCTGAGTTGAGTTCACGTACTTCCCATTGCACAGTTCCCGCCATACATGCTGCCAATCACGCTTTAACGTGGTAAGGACAAATACCTAGTTGGCTGTTAGCTCTATCAATTTGGGGGACACACACGAAATAACTGCCTCGCTGTACATGTAAGTTGATGCGGTAAACCTCATAATCACCATTGAGGCGTATTCCTTCAGAAGCTGATATTTGTTTCATCGCACGGCTATTTGCAGTAATTCTGGATAGTGGGTGATCACCTTTGGCTATTCATTTTAAAGGTTCACCCGGGATTTTACAATACTAAGGCAACCAGTCCCCAGCTTTATGAACCACCCCTTGTGCAGTTGGCTATATATAAAGCCAAGGTGTGCCATCCATGCACGGTCGGATGTTGTTCACTTGGGAAAGCGAACAAACAACCATCCGGACAATGCGAATGGGCGACTAAAGAGGAATTCTACTTAAGCGGATACGAAAGCAAGGAGGTTTCCTGAATTCTGACGGAATATTCCAGATAATTATAACATGTACATATAACAAACGTATTCCGACAATTTAGTCTCATTCTCACGTCGTGACTGTAGGTCGTGGCATTGTGACTATAGGGTGTGCGTAGGCTGTCCGTCGAGCATAGACGTCAGTGTGTTCAACTATAGCACGTGGTGCCGTGGCTACAGGGTGCATGTAGGCTGACCGTTGAACAGGTCACCCCGGATGGCTTAATGCGGTACAGTGCTTCGCTCCTCTTTAAACCTTGTTGTGTTTCTGAAAACGTGATATCCAATCTCCTTGGTGGTCATATAACTGACCAAACTTGCCGATTCACTCGTTACCCTAATGCCAAAGCAGCCTACGCCCGATTACGGTGAGCAGTATATATTCTCAGCATACCACGCCGACATTCGCCCGCCTTAGGTTTGGACAGCACGAGCTGTAGCGTTGTCCACGTACCTATGGCACCTCCAAATTCCCGTGGTTTCTAGTCACACGTGGGGATGATCATAAACACCCGAACTTATCAACTGTCGGCACCTATTTCAGGAAATATCGAACGCAAAAGTTCAAGAAAAATGGTTTACAACTTACACGATGCACGTTTATTAATCATCCGTTGTTAATTCCCTCTGTCGACCAGATCACAGAACTTTAACTATCTCGTCACCCGGGAGTGCTTTTCTTTTCGTACAGAAAAAAACTGGAAGACTCCGGTGGAATGGATGTGATGTGAAGTTTTAGTAAAATGATACAAGTGAGGTTTCCAAGTCACATCTAAAAATCATCATTAATCATAACATCGGTAACTCACTTCCGTACGTTGAATTGTTGGCGGCAGTTTCTGAATTCGTACGCTCAGGGTTTCCGCAACTTCATGGTATCGTGAATCGGGAGTTGCAGGCGGAAAACGATGAATATGCTAACAAACTTCATTTATTGATTAACTTACCGTTCACAACAGACTTCAGCGTAACGATTAAGGGGTGCTAGAGAGCTGGACCTGAGAGCAACTTGAGCACGACCGCAGAGCAGCCTTCAGAGAGGAAGAGTGTGTGGACGGAAAATTCCAGTCGACCTCCAGAATTCAAACAAGCGTTAGACTGGTTGAACGGCGTTTCTAACGGTAATAGCTCAACATTGTCATCCTAGTGAATGTAACGTACAGAAGTAGAGATGGTGCGGGTCCATTATACCGCTACCAGCTAAACTGCGATAACTATGCCGGCGCACTAACTTTGATGCCAGTGGTTTGTAGTAAATTTGCAGCACAAGGTAATGCGGACCGGCGCGGTGGTACTGGC